>JBAMBJ010003623.1:0-28776 GCA_037043495.1 Drosophila recens
TATTTATCAATAAATTTATAGTTTATGTATTTCACTCGAATCAGAAATTCTACTTATAGAGTTTACTTTTTTAAGTCTATTACTTTTAATGACACTCATTTAACTAGAGTTAAAGAGAGTTACGGAAGTTCAACTGTGTATATATTTTATAGAGGTTTAATTATAAACTCATAATTCTTTTTTGTGATTGGTGCTGTTAGTGTTCTCCGCTTACAATTAAAGTCTCTATATTATTCTCTCTAGCTAATCTAAACAACTAACTATTCTCTAATTTTATTTTGGTCCGATCGGGTTTTTCTTGGATTTCCCCTATCTTGGCAACAAATGTTGAGACACTATTTCTACATTTAGATTTACATAAATATTTTTTTCCTTTTTAACTCTAATTTATTTTGATTAGGGATTAGAGCCGTAGCCATAACCGTAGCCCTTAAAATTGGTAACCCTAACTGTAACCGATAATTGAAAGCCCAAAATTGTATATAACCAAAACCGCGACTGAAACCGATATTAGTTTCGGTTTCATACCCCGATTTTGATATTAAAAAGTGTATTATTTGAATATTTAATTTAAATGCATATTGTTATGTCGGATGCTTTTGGCTTGACAATAAATAAATTAGGAAGTGTAACTATACAAAAAAAAATCAACCTTTGTTGACATCTAATTTATAGCACGGCATTCAGAGGCTGGAGCAACAGAGCAACAAAACAACTGAGCGACTGTCGCAGTGGCTGCTGAAGCGCCACGTAAAAAGATAAAGTCAGCAGGGTCTATTGTCTGTGTTTGCTTTCAGTTCGTTTTGTTTGTCTATCGTATCTCGTCACTCCCGTACAAGTATTTATTTATGCTCACCATAAAGCCGCCACAGCGCTTTTCCGTCTCGCGTGGCACCACCAGACCACCATATGTCCAGTTGATGATGTCCTCGCGCAGCTGCGGGGATACCAAATTCAGTGAGTTGAGCACATCCAGTCCACAGATGGCAAAGAACACAATGGTGCTCCTGTAAACAAGTTGTTATATCAGTTGATGTTCGGCAGAGTCCTTTGTTCATGATGGAATAAGTATAAGGTGGTCTCGTCGGCTGCCGGCTAAATCGCTCGGTTTTTAGTCCCTAAACGTTCAATGCGTGCTTGCTTGTTGACGTGAAAAGTTGTGTGCGGACGATTTTTTTTTTTTTCAATTTAACCCTTGGGCAAAAGAAAATGACTTTTTGAAAGCATACAATTTATGAATTTACCGAAATGGGTAATTTTCTTATCTATGCGGCAACTCTTGAATATATGTATATAAAAAAAATTGTATTAAATAGAGGGTATTTTATAATGAATTTAGGTGAAAGAATTTTTTGCGGGTTACTTTTACTTTTTTTTTTTTTTAAATTTTGATAAAAATTTCACTTTTTTGATGTTTTTTTTGTGTTTTACAAATTTCAAAATTCAATTTAAAAAAAGTAGAAGAGACCCGCAAAAAATTCTTTCACCTGAATTCATTTAAAATACCCTCTGTTTAATACAATTTTTTTTTTTTTTTGAAGAGTTGCCGCATAGATAAGAAAATTACCCCGAAATGTTTTGGGAGGAGAACATTGTGGAAGCAAACTCTGGGCCTTAAGCCGAGTTCACATTGCGTCACAGACTGTCACAAAGCATTGTCACAATTCGACAGTTCTGCATCTATGGCATCAAAATCCGATAGGCTCGAGAAATATGCAATTAAGCTTTACGATTTACTAGAATTTATTGTATGCTAAGGTTCCAGATGGAGCACACAGGCCCTGTGACTGTAAGCTGTGACAGTATGTGACGCAGTGTGAACCCGGCATTACTTTCAAGTTCAAAATTATTAAAAATAAAAATTATAAAAATAAACTTCAACTCTTTTTATTATAATAGGTAACTTAAAGCCCCATGTCCCATCTAAGGGTTAATCGTTTGACTCACACTCACTAAGCTGAACCCTTTCACACGCACGTATCCGCATAGTCAACGGCCTACTCTTTGCCGACGAGACCACCTTATACTTATTCCACCATGCCTTTGTTATCCTTGCTTACCTGGTGCTATCGTGCGAGGACATGCGGCCGGGCAACAAGTGCAGAAAGCGCAGCAGGTTCTTGGCGTGCTTCGAGAGCAGCACGGGCTCTGGCTCGGCGGCGGCATCTGTCATTTCTATAATGTGATAGGACATATTGTTTTTTTTTTGCTGTTACTTTCTCGGTTGTTTATCTTTTATCAGTTGTATGTGTGTGTGTGTGTGAGTGAGCGGGCCTATGACTAAGCGCAGTTGGGGAACAGTTGGTGTCGTCGCAACGGTGCGCCAGTTAATGGCCGTGCACTGGCACGTGTAAACAGTTAAATAGTCGAGCATTACCTTTTTGTTATATTATAAGCCGGTTTTTTGCATCGCTCTACGTAATTTTAGACAAGAAAAACAGCAGCAAAGTCAAAGACGCTTCTTCTTCCAGCACTTTACAAAAGCGGAATATCGATAGCAATAAAAGTAATCGATTTGACGATAGTTCAACTTGTCGCCGTTTCGCTGTGAATGGTCAAATCAAAACAGCTGTTTGTGAAAAACCGCATTTCAGTTTATTTTGTTATTTTTCCTGTAAATTAAAGAAAAGGCAAAAACAATGCGCATAACACGGTATCTGGCTAGCAAATTAAAAAACTTCTCTAATCTGCCAAAGGAATACATTGAGCGCAGCAAGAAGCAGGCAAGCAAATTGTGTTTTTTATTAGTAATATAAGAATTCTTGGCGCTCACGTAACAATTGTCTTCTCAATATGTGCTAAAGTTTTTATTATTTCTTGATTAATGTGTGAAATGCTTGCAGATCTATTATGAAACACCGCGTGAAGTAAATTATCTGCCCAGAACCGTTGAGCGCAAGCGATATCGTTATACCACAAACCAGCCATGGACCGGACACTTCCGGCAACAGAACATGCCGGGCACAATGAGACGCAAAGTCTTTGTGGAGGCAATCGGTAAGTGAGATGATGATGATAATGATGATGATGATGATGATTATGATGACGTTAAACCTCATTTGTTGGGCACTGGGTTCTTAAGGGCACTCTTGGTGCCTAAGACGAATTACGAATATTATTGACAGAATTACCAAAGCAAAAAAGAAACTAGAATAACAACGTAATCTTAATAAGAATGGAAATAAGTGTTAATTTTTATTAATCAGGGATGCCACAGAAATCGCTTTCGCTTGAATTTTACCTAAATTTGTATGAAATTTGAGTGAAATTCAAGCGAAAGCGATTTCTGTGGCACCCCAGAATATACTTTTTATTAAAAAATTCACTTCAATTAAAAAATAACTTTAATTTTAAATTTGTATTATACAAATTAAAAAATTTCTTATTTTAAAGGTTTATATGCTTAAAAATTTTATTAAAAGTTATAGTTAAAATTATTTAATTACAGTTTGTCAAGAAATTCTTTGCAAACCCTTAAAAATGAATTATATTTTGACTTTAAATAAAAAAATAATAGCTTATTATCTGGGGTGCCACAGAAATCTCTTTCACTTGAATTTGACGTACATTTGTATGAAATTTACGTCATTTTTCAGGTGAAAGAGATTTCTGTGGCACTAGATATATATTTGGAAGGTCATTTTATTTTTCATTTGAATGATGCAAAAATTTCCTTAACCCATTGAGTACCCATGGAATATTTTGAATTTTTGCTTTTTACTTGCTACTTTTACAACTTTTTTCCTCGATTTTTCACAACAAATATTTTTATGCAAAAAAAATCTTGAAACAATTCTTAGAGTAACTGCAAACAAAAATTTTCAAAAATATTTTTGCTAGTATTTTTTTTAATTTTAATAAAATCCTAAAAATGACAATTTTTACCCATTTTTCCTAATTTTCATGCAAAAAGTGCCTGTTTTTCAATTTTCAAAAAATTCCAAAAAATACTAGCAAAAATATTTTTGAAATTTTTTTTTTTGCAGTTACTCTTAGAATTGTTCCAAAAATTTTTTGCATAAAAATATTTGTTGTGAAAAATCGAGGAAAAAAGTTGAAAAATTAGACTTTTGCAAAAATTCAAAATATTCCATGGGTACTCAATGAGTTAAGGAAATTTATGCATCATTCGAACGAAAATTAAATGACCTTTCCAAAAATATATAATAAGCTATTATTTTTTTATTTAAATTCATAATACAGTCGAACTTCCCTAACTCGAATCACCATTATCCCAGAAAAAAGTTCGAGTTAGGGAGACTTCGAGTTAGGGAATTTTTTTTTTTAGTTTTTTAAATGAAACTACAATTTCATTCAATCATAAATACATTTCAAAATGCAAATTTTTCTTGTTATTTTCAACATAACAGGATTCCAGTTTTTTCAAGACTTATTAATAATCTCAAAAAATGTTTTTATCGTTCTTTTGCTGTATCCAGAAGAAGTTCCCGATTCAAATGACATAATTAATTTTCCACTTTTTAATATAATGGAAACTGTTATCGATGAGATACCATATTTTTCAGCCACTTTAATTTTTTTTGGTCCACTTTCGAATTCGTTAACTAATAATTTTAAAGATTTCTTAAAGAGATAAACATTTTAGAACACGCGCTGGTGCCATGGTAAATATTTTTGAGCTGATGCGCTGACATCTTTCCTAAAGCAATTTCACAAGCTTAAGTAATTTTTGATGCAATATTCTATCAAATTACATCACAATATGTTAATGTACATCAATATTACGTGTCAAAACGATCCGTTAACAAAAGCATAAAGCAGAAAAGAAAAAAAAATTTAAACTTTTTTGGAGATTTTCCCGAAAAAATTCGACTTACAGAAGTACGGGCCAATATTTTTGTTCGAGTTAGGGAGAAATTCGAGTTAGGAAGTTCGAGTTAGGAGACAGAATTGTATGGAATTTGCCTAGTAAACGCTATTGCCACTCGATTTTGTTCGAGTTAGAGAAAATTCGAGTTAGGGAAGTTCGAGTTAGGGAAGTTCGACTGTATTACATTTTTAAGGGTTTGCAAAGAATTTCTTGAGAATATTAAATACAAAACTATTGTATATTAAAAATACAAAACTATTCATAAATTTACCACAAAATGTCTAATATTTATTTCCATTTACAAGTTTCCTGGCTTTTTATTCTTTCAAGCTCCAACTTTTATTATTATACATATAAATTTAAATGTAAATTTGTATTTATTTAATGAAAAATAACTTATTTTTAATTTTTATAAGTTTATTTATTTGTGTTTAGATCGAAAAGAAAAGCTTAGAGTTTTATTTTTATACATTGTTTTTTTTTTAAATTTAAACTACTTAAATTTATTTCCTCTTACAAGTTTTCTAGCTCTGTATTTTTATATATTTTTAAATACGCCCTCTTTATGCTTTCAGAGGATTGGAGCTTCTTCCGCGGCGATCGCATTGAAGTGCTGGTCGGCAAGGATAAGGGCAAGCAGGGCATTGTCACACAGGTGATCCCCGAGCGCAATTGGGTAATTGTCGAGGGCATCAACTGGCATTACAGACGCGTCGGTGCCGAGAAAGAATTCCCCGGCATTATCATAAAATCCGAGGCACCGCTGCATGTCACCAAGGATATACGTCTGGTAGATCCAGCCGATCTCCAGGGCACTGAATTCGAGTGGCGTTTCACCGAGGAGGGTGAGAAGGTGCGTGTGTCGCTGCGTTCCGGTCGCATCATACCCATTCCGGAGACCAACAATCAAACACACGACTACAAGACGCCCAATGCGTATCTGGAGCGTGAGAAGGATACAACCGCTGCTGTTGTGGGCGAGATTACCTTCAAGCCAAAGCTGTGCACATTCGAAATGGACATCATGGAGGAAATGGGCATTAAGGAAGAACGCACGCCGGCTAAAAGCTATTGGTACTAGCACCATTATAAATAAAATAATATAATTATAAACCGGAAGCAAGAATTAATGGCACTTATTAAATTTTTTAAAAACTTCCTGTTGACTAGTAATATATATTGCTTGATCTAATTTATTGTTGTAAAATGTAATTGAAAAAAGGTGCTTCACTTGCGTGCCGCACTGAAGATTTCCTCGCGATGCTCCCTCAGTGTTTGCGCCAAGCGTCGCACCGCCTCCTCCGCCTTATCAAAGTCCCTGCGCAGCGTTTTGTTGAATGTGTCGTATAGCCAGGTGCAGGTCTTTGACATGCTCGCCTCGTAGCTGTTGAAAACGCGACTCGTGTGCTCGTACCTGCCAAAGAAGGGATATTATGAGACGGCAATTGAATTAAAGAAATAAAGCAAGCGGAACAGTCGAGTGCACTCGACAGTAATATACCCTGGGTCTAGGCCTCGGCACGCCGAAGATTTGATGCCAATGCAATTCTCATAATAATCCTCAATTATTTTACTATAGTTTCTGTGGCAGCTACATACATATGATATAAATGAGTGGTTTTAAGCAAATAACCCGATATCTTAAAATTTTAAAAATTTATTAAAAGTAAAAATAATTAAAATAACAAAAAAAACTGATTGATCAAACCAGGAATCGAACACACGACCCCCGCGCACGGTCGCCTATCTCTAGCATTAGACTGACAATTCAAATTAAAGAAAAATATTAAATAATTAAAAATCATATGCATCGACAGACCATGATTTCCCGTTTCGCTTGCCGAGCATTTATCACTTCCACCACTACTCCTCTTGGTTTGATGCTGACTTAAGATTAACAGTTCTTAGCAGTATTCAGCTTCTAAAATAAATAAAAGAAACAAGCTTTTTGTTTTGTTAGTTTTGAGAAAATTGGAATCGTTGTTTATTCAACTCTGTATAAAAATCGAATGACTGAAAATCAAATAGTTATTTCTTAAAAGGATGGAGACTGTAGTCTCAGTGCTATCTAGATTATAAATATCTAGATTACCAAATTCTTTATTTAAATCAAAGCTGCTTTTGCTTCTTTGAACAGAGTGATATTTCAACAGACCGGGGACTCGAACCATGATTCCCCGTTTCGCATGCCGAGCATTTATCACTTCCACCACTCCTCCTCTTGGTTTGATGCTGACAAATTCAATATCCATACTCGATGTACATTCTGACAGAGTAAATGTAAAATGAACTAATTGACCATTAATTCTATTTAGAGAATTGCCATTAAAAGGCGTTTAACAAAATTGTTAATATCTTCACTATTTGTGGACCTATCGTGTTGAAAGTTAGTGATTAGTCTCTGGGCAGGATTCTACACACGCTGGTATAAACAAAGAAATCGTTCATACGGACAGACAGACATGGCTATATCGACTCGACTGTTGATGCTGATCAAGAATGTATATACTTTATGGGATCGGAGTTGCTTCCTTCTGCCCGTTACATATTTTTGAGCAAACTTTATATACCCCCAGGGTATAAAAATAATCGAGTGCGTTACTTACCGCGCTGCGTTGGAAATGTCGGTTATTAGATATGTGTTGCAGTGATTGACAGCCAGCACCTGGCGATGACTCATATACCTGAGCTCCACGTGCGGCAGCGCCAGTTGTGCCGCCTCCAGTGACGTCAGTGATGCGTGCAACAAACTGCGACAGTCCAAAGCCGATTGCAGCTTTAGTTTTGGATCGCTGGAGAAAACAGATTGAAATTTACACTTAAAAAAATAGGAATCTACTCACATAAGTCTGCCGAGCTGCCGCCATTGCTTCAGCGCCTGCGTGGATGAGTTGGCGGCGGCACGGAGCAGCGTTCCACAGATGCGCCACTGCTCCAAGGCGCTGCCCAGTTTGTCGCGCGTATCGCGCGCCGACTCCAGCTGCTCGTCGATGCTCTCCTCGAGGCGTGTCATATAGGTGCCGCCGCTAATGTAGGCAATGATGCCATCCTGGTTCACATAGAGCTCATTCAACTCCGCATAGCTGGCGGCAAGTGTCTTGACTCGCTGCTTTGTGTGCTCCAGGAGTTCACCATAGTAACGTATGCTGAGTAGATAGAGCGCTGATTCGCTCAGATTGGCAAAGAAGTCCTCGTGCATGGAAGCCTTGCGTGGATCCCCAATCACGCCCAGATTGTGCGCTAGCTAAAAATTTCAAAATTAGGTCATTGTCAACACTATTACATTTAAAACAAACACATAAATATGATCGAGTCATCGGTTTAGGGCCTAAACTTTAGGCTATATTAATTAAAGTCTAGCTGTTAACAAAATAACTGCATACTTTTGAGCACTGTTAAAAGCTTGAAATACCCAATCGGACCTCATTGAACGCAGCCCAGCGACTGATTTGAAAAAAGAGCCGCCGATCAGATGCTTTGCGAGAGAACAAAAAGCCGAACACACGCATCGTGAGAGCACAAGCCGCCGAACGTGCTATTTATAGAACATACGTATCTTATAAAAAAAAACCTCTTTACGAGGTAAAAGTCTAGTGAAAAAAACATTTTCATGGCCCAAAAAATCTGATATCCAATTTTGTGACGAATCATATTAAGTTTTACATATAATTTATTTAATAAAAAATGTTGGCACCAAAACCGAACTACTTTATCAAATATGTAGATGCCATAGGAATTAGGTCGATACATGCAACTCTGATAATTCACACCAAACCAAATTTTTTTAAAAAAATATTTATTTTAAACTTTTTGAAAATAATTTTAAAATATAAAAACTTGAAAAATGAAACAAAAAAAATTAAAAATTGTAAAAAATATTTTTTTTTTAGAGGCCATAAAATTAATTTTTTTTTTACAAATTTTACAAATTTTAACTTTGATAGCCCGTAAGTAAGAATCTAGGAGGCGTGTCACTTTTCTTGTTTCATAGGCTAAAGAGTTATCTATCATATGCCATTTAAATTATTCGATTATCTCATTTGGTTCAAAAGTTACAATTTTTGCAAAGCAAAATGAGCAATGGCCCCACTGTGCGCCGGCAGAATTATGAGCTCCTATCCCATGGAATAGACTTTTGGCATGTGGTGAGCATGATACATTTAACGGCTGTAGTTTAATATCGTTCGTCACAAAGTTGGATATCAGAAACATATTAATAAATTTTCGTCACTAGACTTTTACCTCGTAAAGTGATTTTTCTTTAGAAGTTATAATATACCCTTGTGCTCTACGAGTAACGGGTACAATAATCATTAGGTAGCTCACAAATTGAGGACAAATTAAGGCGCTAATTGTACGCCACTCACCTGGGCCAGGTCGTTGGTGGGCGTATTGGCGACAATTTCATTGCGTTCCGTGCGTTCGCTCCTCGAGGTCAACGGAAGTGCCTCCGACGCCCCGCCACGTGCCTCGCCAGCGTTCGTTGCCGGCGTTGGCGGCGTTTTGGGCATACCCTCCAGGCCGAGCATGGCGTCGCGCTTGGCCTGCAAGTGCTCGATCCATGCCTCGGCGGTGGCCAGTCTCGGACCGGGACTGCCGCCTTCCATTTTGCTAATTTGCTCATCCAGACGCACATATTGCCGCACAATATTCTAAGAGAGCATAAATGTTGAAAAAACATAAGTTTTTTAATTTTGAGGTTTCAATTAGCTCATTCTTTTGCCCGTATTTTTTTTTAGTCAAAAGCTTTAATTACAACTAACTAAAATACAAACCTTATCAAAAGTATTTGCAGAAAACTAAAGTTATATCAGCTCATAATTTGAAAGTATTGAAAATTACTTGAAAATTTTTGAGTTTTTGTAAAAATCAACTTTTTCTACTTTTATTCTCGATAAAAATGACTATTTTAGCCATTTTTTCTCATTTTCATACATTTTTTTGAGATCATTCCATACAAAAAATCATAAGAAATACGAGCGAACAGATTTTTTTTGTAGTCACTATTATAATTGCTTAGAGAAACTTTTTACAACAAAACAATTTTTTAAAAATCAAGAATAAAAGTTGAAAAAGTTGATTTTTTAACAAAAACTCAAAAATGTTCAAGTAATTTTCAAGATTTTCAAATTATGAGTTGATATAACTTTAGTTTTCTGTAAATACTTTTGATTAGGTCTGTATTTTAGTTAGTTGTAATTGAAGCTTTTGATTAAAGTTGCTTTTTGTACTGGTTGAAATATGCTGAGAGCCACTGTATATCGAAATTACCGTTACGTTGTCCGCGCCATTTTGTTGTGTAGGCAGCGCTGCATTTGGCACCAGCTCGCTAGCACTCGACCGTGTCTCCATGGACGAGCCGCAGCCCATCATACAGTAATCTGGTATGCCAATAGCAGTGGCATTTTCGTCAGACCGACAGACAGATTGCAAGGTATATGTATGTACAACCGTGGTAAATTAAAGTAATCACGCTCAGACACGTTTCTGCACGTCCGTTCACGTCCGTTACGCTCGCCTGCCACACGTCGAATGAGAGGCCATTGTCCGTCTGTCCACCCAGTTTTTGTCCAGTTATGGAATAACAGAAACAACAAATTTTGCGCGTTACTTGTCAAGCACAAGCCAAAAAAAAAATATATGCCACCCACTGAAACCACCCATCCCACCCACTCACAACCACTTACCTTTCCATTCATCCATTCATTTGTCCATTCATAGCGAACCGAACTGCCATTAATGCTTATTAGTGGGTGGTGCTGGTGGGGAGTGGGAAGAGGGGAGAGGGGAGTGGTTCATGGCTGCAGCACATTTCACAGTGTGTGTAAACAATTTATATTTGTTATTATACCCGTTACTTAAAAAGTAAGTAAAAGGGTATATTGTTTTCGTTAAAATGTACAGTAGCGGACAAAGAAATCCGAACACAACAAAAGAGCGATTTTTTGAGTTTTCTAAGATTTTATTTATTCGACCATACAAAAAACGTATCAAGCCTAGGAACCGTTTGAATGATACAAAACTCTCCCTAACCCATTGAAAATTTCGAATTTTTGTTAAAGTCTACGTTTTAAATTTTTTTCCTCGGGCTCAAATTTTCAAAAATTTCATCGCTAGTATTTTTTATTCTTTTTTTAATGGGATGATCTCAGAAAAATTTTGTATGAAAAAGAGGAAAAGTATGAAAAATGAAAATAGTCATTTATAGCAATTTCCAAAAAGAACCCCACGCAGGTCAAGTTTGTTTCAAATCGCTTAAAGCCACCACATGCACCGTTTTTAGAATATTACGTACTTTTTAGTAACTTACGTTTTTTATTCATTAAAGCTGTCATCCTACTTAAACGCGACAAGATCAGACAAATTGAAAGGTGGTAATGGCTGATTTAAGTTTTCAAGCAATGTAAGTGCCTAAAAGCATGCAATAAAAAATATTTTAAATTTATTTAAATAAGTAACGGGTATTCTATAGTCGGGAGCTCGACTATAGACTTTCCCACTTGTTTTTATTACTTTTGTTGTTCACTTGCATGTCAATTCTTGTTTGTTGTTATTGTTACTTGGCGATTTATTTAGTAAATGTGACAAACAAGTAAAATACTAAAAACTAATAACAACAATAACAGAATAACAAATTAAAGCTGCAACGACTAAACAACTACTATATTTGATATTAACTTATGCTGCAGGTTGACCACAGTGTGCCACAATTGGGCACCAACATAATCAATCAACAGGATAAGCATCTAGATTTTGATAAATTACCAACAAATTATAGCCATCTAACGCCCACAAAGTGTGTGAGAGAGGAAGGGAGAATGTGTGAAAGAGAGAGAGAGAGAGAGAGAGAGAGAGAGAGAGAGAGAGAGAGAGAGAGGGAGAGGGAGAAGTACAGCTAATTTGTCGCTTAGGCATTCGTTATTGTGACATTTAATTCCACTTTACGGCACTGTTACCTATTAAATTACAAAAATACAAATAATTAAAGCAATAAAAAGCTGCTTATTATTTAAAAATTGTAAAGCATATTAAGCAAGAAAAAAGCAAATAGAACTTATTTGGTTTATCAAATTTATAAGTTCAATTTTGAAAGCTTAAATTGAAAAGTGAGTTATTGGTTTAGCTTATAAGGCTTTCTAGTACAAAAAAAAAAATAGAAAATTGAAAAAATACATAAAAATTACATAATAAATAAAATGGAAAATAAATAAGCTACCCATCTCTTAAATCCTATAACAAAGAACTTTTTGCTCCCTTTCAGCGCCGTGCTGCTCAGACCAGTGCACACAGCTGAAGCCAGCGAGATGCTGAATAGGATAGGTATCCTATAGCTCTTATTTGATCATAGCCTAGGCGAGTTTACTGTAAAGGAGACGTCATCACCACAGCTGCTCTCTTTCTTTGCAAACAACAACAATAACAAACGAAGAATGCAGAGCGAAAAAGCGTTCGCCATCTTCTTCTAGCGCTTGTCTCTCTGAGAGCGGTGACAGCAAGTTGAAACAGAAACTGCCCCCTCAACATATCGGGCGACATCACCTTTGTAGTAAATTCGCCTTGATCATTGTGGATGCCAAGCCCAGAGAGCTTTCCGTATTGCATTGGATTGCATACTGCTTCTCACACATACATTCATAATTGAAGGTAGTTTGCAGCGAGCTTTCCTGACTGATCACACTGCTGCACATATATATACTTACTTACTCACATATACTGTGGGTGTTAACGTTTGCGCTCTCTCTTTTTGTTGCTCAGTTACTCACACATATGTACATGCACCCACCATGCACGTATGCTAACTGCCTTTCATTGCACAGCTTTTATCTCACTTCCACTTTTTGATTTCATTAAAGTTAAATTTATTTTTGCAAAAAAAACCATCTTGAATATTTATAATTCCTTAAAGTTCATTATAAATAGTTAGCCTAAAAGACAAGTAATGAGATCAGTTCAGTCTTCACTAATTAAAAATAAATGAAAAAAACAAACATGTCAATTTTATATTTAATAAAAAAAAAGGCAATTAAATCAGCAATTCGTTCAAAAATGTATAAAAAATTGTATTAAAAATTGCAAAATTCAAGATTTAAATTAGCACTAAATTTAAAAATGTCAAATGTATTTTAATTTTAAACTCGAAATTCACACTTATGTTGATATCACAAATTTGATTACACTTTTAAAAATATGTAGTCAAAAAATTAAATATATATGCGCTCTTTTTCAGCATAATTTTTTATACTAAACGACCAAAAAGTTGTTCGCTTTTCTCAGGACCTATAGATGAGCGATATTTAATAACTTTGATACGCCGTTGGCAGGTTGGCAGGTAATTGCCTGATTGGACTGTGTCGAGGCCAATGGCAAATCCCAGGAGTCGCCGCATGTGGCGTCCAACTGTCATTGAAGCGGCTCGAAATGTTTTTTTTTGTAAAACTCGCAACTCGACTCGTACGTGCTTACAATGTGCACACATGGCGTATGCGCAATTTCAGGCACTTGTACTAACATGCAGTCAAAAATTAATAGGTCAACACACAAAAAACAACTGAAAGAACAAAAAATGGCTGTGAATTAATCATGCAACCGCGAACAGCTAAGCGAACTGTTGACACGTCCCCATCAATATTGCACCTGGTGGGGGCGTGTTTTTTATATTTAGGGGGGTGTATGGAGAGGAGACTCACAAAGCAAACTTGTTGACAAAAAAGCTGAGCTAACGAATGCACCGAGCAAAACAAAGAAATGACAAAGAATGCGAGTGTCAAATGCGCAGGCGTCAATCCATCCTGGAACTGGGAAAACTGCGACTTCGGTTCGTTCAATATTGAAAGCAAACGTCGTTGGAATGCTGCCGGAATAATGCTCGGCGAAACGAAGCCACAGAAATGTTTCAGCTGCTCGACTCAGTCGCAACTCGAACCGTGCGTCGAAAACATGTCGCGAGTTCAAGTGCTCCGCTTCTATTTTTGAGCAATTTTGTGCAGCACAGTTTTGACTTTAGTTCCATTTGGTCATGGGTTTGTGGGAGACACTTCGGCAATGGCGACCGGGGAGTCCGTCGAGTGGCAGGAGCAACATTGAGCTGCAGCGACGTTGCAACAGCAACAGCAACAAGGCGAACCAAACAGCTCACCAGGGTCAAGTGCAGCCCTTGCCAGAGGGTCAGCACTTGTCGGAGGTCACGGAGCAAACACTGCGGGTCTGGCGTGCGCTGCCGGCAGAGATTCGTCATGATCCGAGCATGGCCAGCTTTCAAATGGAGAATGAGCGCATACACGGTGAGTGGAGGGAGGCAGGAGGGATTTGGGTGAAGTGAGAGGTGACAGATGTGGGAGGAGTTCAAAAAGAAGGATATTTATTTGCTTAACGTCGAATTGGGAGTTGTGAAAATAATTAAAAATTAGAGTTCATTATAAAATATTTGTAAATTGAAACAAAATGAATATTAAAATAATATTAAAGGGAAGTGAGAGTTGTAGTAAAGTGGTTAAATATGAGAAGGTTCAAATTGGAAAGGTTCAAATAGACGGATTTGTAAGTTAGTGCAGGACCAAGTAGGAGAAAATTCAGGTGGGAAGATATGCTTATGTAAAAGGAGGCCGAAGTAGAAGGATATTAAATAATTAACTTGGAAGATGTTCAAGTGGAAGGAGATGCAAGTAGAAAGAATTTCAAGTAGGATTAGCTCTAAGTAGGATGAAGTCCAAAGTAAAAGGAAGTCCGTGTAGAAATGGGTCCAACTAAAAAGGGATCTATGATGAAGGGATACACATAGGGAAAAGACCACCTAAAATAAAATATGTAAAAGTAAAAAGCGGTCTAAATAAAAGCAAATCTCTTCAGAAGGAGGTTCAGGACAATATCAAAAAATAAAAGGTTATTAACTAAGTAGTAAGAAACGATCTGAGAGTGCAAGAGTCTAAGTAGAAGAATATCGATTTAAAGGACGAAGATGTAAGTAGGAATTCAAGAAAGATAAAGAAAATTAGGTAAAAGTAACAAGGTCAACCTAACATGCAAATCATAAAATATAGTTTCGATAATAAAATCTCATAAATATCAAAAAGTTTAAGTTCACACACACATTTAAAATTCTCATTTACAAACCTGGGAAATTCCTGACCTTAATCCCAGTTGTCAGCTAAAATGCCGTCAAATCAATAAATTGTCAAACGTTTTAAGAGGGCCAAATTAAAATGAACAAAAATTAAAATTTTAGCTTTGGCAAGTCGAAATTTTAATACTTTAACAAAAAGATAAGAAGGGTCTTATTAAAAAGTTTGATCAAATAATAATTTGATTTTCATCCGATTGTTACGATTACAGCTGCAATTTATAGTAGTTGGATGTTAAATGGAATCAGATATCGGATTCATAAATCAGATAAATGGAATCATTAAATTTCTTAGGAAGAAATAATCAATTTTTTTTGGCTTTAACTTTTTTTTACGAATTTATTTTATAATTAAAATATTCCGACTTGCAGGCTCGACTGCAGGCGACAGCGAGGAGGGAGGAGAAGAGAAGAATGAAGAGGAGGAGAACACACCAAGTCGAGTGCAGGAGCTGCCCGATGGAATAGCTTCCAGCTATGCCGGATCCGACTTTCTGGACATCAAACTAAAGCCCGGTTGTGAAGGAGACAAGAGCACAGATGACGAGGCAACGACAACGCACTCGGATCAGGATCCACAGGCAAATGGACCGGGCAATGCCAAGTCCTTGGCCCGCCGCATTCACCACAGATCCAAGCGCTCCAAGGAGCAACTGCAGCGGGACAAGCTGTGGAAACGCGGTGGTCTATTGTTCTTCTGGGCATTTGCGGCCACTGTGCTGATTACAGTGGGTGAGAAGCATTTGCTGGAGAAGATCGTTCAGGTGCCGCTGGGGGAGCAGGGAAAATGTGAGTAATTATTTCTGGTTATAGATTAAATTATAACTCTACTTTAACTAAATATTTCCTTACAGTTTTCAAGCTGGATCAAAAACCAACAGGAGATTTCCGCTTAAAACTACACGGCGCTTTCGGGGAATCCCCCACGTTCCTGGTCACTGGCGATCACAATGAGAATGAAACAATGAGTCACAGCTTTTTAATAGTACAGCCGCAGATATCCAGCTTGGACAAGAATCAGAGCCGAGTTTTTCGGGTAAGGTACCTAATACAAATTATTTACAAATATATAAAAAACAAAACAGTCATAAAAACAGAGAAAAATATACGAAGAATAGGACTTTCTGAGACCAAAAAAAAGATGAAAGAAGATTATAAAATTGAACAAATTGTTATGTCTTTTTGCTGATTTATTATCTTCAAATATTTCTGAATTTTTCTAGTTTTTAATTTTAAATAAAAAGAGGGCTAAATCAGCTTTACAGCTATATTGTCAAATTGAGACTTAGAATTCACAACTGGTTCAAGCTTCTCAAAAATGACATTAGTCTTAGATGCAAGTGATTTGTGTGTTGTTGTTTGTTGATATAATACGAGTATCATATCGACAATAATCAACAACATTTTTAATTTACTTTCAAAGAAATAAAAAAGTCTAAGGAAAAAGTTCAAAAGCCAAAATCTATGCACGTTGTTTTATGAAATATTTTTGATTTTGACTTTTTCTTATTTTTGTGTTCAAAATTTTTTCCAAATTTTTATTTCCCTTTAACATTATTCCAAATTTTGTTTTCCCAATTTTTCTTTCCAAAATTTTTATATTCCTAGTTATATGTTGTGACATTTGTATGGGAAATCTTATAAATTTATAAGAGTTGTTTTGGTTTCTTACTCTGAAGTTTCCTTTCTTCTCACAGGACATCCTGGAGCCTTGGCAGCTGCCTTTGCTGGCCGAAGATGAGCTGGATAATGGAGCCGCCGCTTCGCGTAATCACACATATTACACGACCACAGAGCTCAAGGATCTGCTCGCCCACAAGGACAGCCAAATGCGTCTGCACATTTATAGCGATGCTGGCAAGGATTTGGCCATTGAATTGAGCTACAATCCCTTGATTGTGAACACACGCACCGGCAGCATTCTGGCCGGGATTATACTGCTCATCTTCTATGGTCTGCTGGTGTCGGAGCAACTGGAACGTCCTTTTGTGGCCATGATCTGCTCGGTGTTGTCCGTCACGGCCTTGGCTGTCTTCCACGATCGTCCCAACATGGAGGAGATCAAGGAGTGGATGGATATGGAACTTCTCACACTACTCTTCAGCATGATGATTCTCATTCTCATATTAACAGAAACGGGTGTCTTTGACTACTTGGCTGTTGTCTGCTTTGAGATATCCGGCGGGAAGATCTGGCCCATGATCTACAGTCTTTGTCTGACGACGTGCTTGGTTTCCAGTTTCCTGGACAACATGACAACGGTGCTGCTCCTAACTCCAGTTGCCATCAGGCTGTGCGAAGTCATGCAACTGGATCCGATTCCCGTCGTCATGGGCATCATTGTCCATGCGAACATTGGCGGTGCTCTGACTCCCATCGGAGATCCCATCAGCATCATCATCAGCTCCAATCACTTTATTGTCGGCCATGTAAGTTTTTTGTGTAGGATTATTTGAAAACTAAATTGTTAATTAAATATTAAGTTGTTATGAAAATTCTAAAGTAAATATTTATTGCATTTGAAAATCACAACTCAGTATTTGGTGAAAACATAAATGATAGCTGAATATTTAGTGGAAAGAAAGGCCCAATTATAAATACAGTGTTAGTAAAAATTCCAAATAAAATTCTAGAGAAAGTGAAAATCCCGAATATTATACTAGCTGTAGAAAAAAAATCAACATAGATATAAGTGGAGAAAAAAATGGTAAAAATGGAAGTGTAAAGAAAAATCTCAATATAAATACAGGGAAAATCGCAAATAAAATTGAAGTGGTTGAAAAATTTCCAAAAATAATTTTAGTGGTAGGATAAATTCTGAATAAACAACAAAAACTCAGTAACAATTTAGTGAAAGCTTGAGATTTCAATAATTTCTGAGCTTTAGTTTAAAAAATCAACTAAATTTCAATTGATTTAAAAAGTAAACGAAATAGGCTTTAAACGAATTTATAAAAAAAGATATTTTTTGTTAACTTAAAAAGTTGCTTGAATCGATCAGACAGATTTCTGGAAAATTCATCGTCAGATGTTTCTTTTTAGATTTAATTTATTTTCAAATATGAAATTTTAAAAACTGTTTTCATTATTATTTTTGAATATTTTTTTTTTTTTTAATTTATTTTAAATTTGTATATATTATTTTAAAAAGTATGCTGCTACCTTATGGCACCTTAAACTAGTTTTAAATCAAAGACAATTCACAATTGTGACTACAACAATTACTGTGAAATATACAGTTCTGACATTACATTAAATTTTTGAGTTCTTCATATTTACATTTTTACAACATATTACTTGTCTACAACAGGACTCTGGAAGGCAGAAGGTGTTGAATATTTTTAATTTGTGCATTTGGATTTATTTAATATTTTTCATTTGATTTTTTATTTTTTTTATTTAATTATCAAGAGTAATTACATTATGCCTACATTATTTTCCCGGCAGGGCATCAATTTCCTCATCTTTGTGGAGCACATGCTGCCCGGCGTGCTCCTGGCTCTCATCCAGAGCTGCATCTATTTGCGTGTCTACTATCGCAATATTGATGAGCTGCGTCTCAATGAGCCCAAGGAGCTGCGCGAGCTGCGTCGGGAGATTAAGGTCTGGCAGCGTGCACTTAATGCCGTTGCCAGCTGCTCCAAGGATGCACAGCTGGTGCGGGGCACACTCCAGAGCCGGGTGAAACAGCTGAAGCGCACGCTGAGACGCCAGAATCGTGGCGTGGGATCCTCGGAGATCTATACGAGCACGCTGGATGAGCTGAAGCAGAAGGTAAACCAATTATTCCCACATATACATACATAAAACTTCTTTAAATACAAAAATTCCGTAAAAAATTTTAGGAATAACAAAAACAACAAGTGTTAAACTTCAAGAAACTAAAATATGGCTAAAAAAAAGAAATCATAAATTAGAAAATTTAACTAAGAAATATTCAGAGTACAAAAATTAGAAAACAAAATTTGGAAGATAATATTAAGAAATGCTAAAAAATTTGGAAAAATGAAAGTCAAAACTATTTTATAAATAAAACATAAATATAAATTTATTAAATAAAATATTAAATAAAATAATAATAAGTATTGAATAAAATAATAATAAATATTAAATAAAATATTTTTGATTTTCATTTTTCCAAATTGTTTATAACGTAATAATAATAATGTATAATAATGTCTTTCCGAATTTTGGTTTACAAACACTTATTTCCTTATGAAATGCTTTCTAGTTGTGTTTTCCTAATTTATATTTTTTTCAAATTTAAAATCTTAAAATCTAAAACTTAATGCCTATCTTATCCACAGTATCCCATAAAGAACAAGAAGCTGCTCCTGCAATCTGTGGGCACCTTGATCTTTGTGCTCGTCTGTTTTCTCATTCAGTCGGTGCCGCATTGGCGAACCTTGCCCCTGGGCTGGGTGGCCTTGCTGGGCGTCATCCTGCTTCTGATCGTGCTCAATCGCGAGGATATGGAGCATCTGATCCATCGCGTCGAGTGGACCACCTTGCTCTTCTTCGCCGCCATGTTTGTGATGATGGAGTGCGTGGAGCGACTCGGTCTGCTCGTCAGCATTGGCGAACTGACGGAGCATGTCATCCTGACTGTGGATAAACATCATCGTCTCACTGTCGCCATCTTCATGATACTTTGGACATCGGCGCTGGCCTCGTCCGTTCTGGACAGCATTCCCGTGACGGCCATGATGGTCAAGCTGGTCACCTCGCTGGTGGCCAAGCAATCTCTCGAATTGCCCCTACAGCCGCTGGTCTGGGCACTGACCTTGGGCACCTCCCTGGGCGGCAATGGCACCCTGTATGGCGCCTCGGCGAATGTCATCGCCGCGGGAATTGCCGAGCAGCACGGCTATAAATTATCGTTTACACGCTATCTAAAGACGGTGCTGCCCCTGATGCTGGGCCAAGTCACCCTGATGACGGTCTATCTGATGCTCTCCCACGTCGTCTTTAATTGGAATTAATCACGCCAGCTGTTAGCTATTTAGTTTATGTACTTTCGTCTATAATCAGTGAACAGCAGGTTTTATAAAACTATTAATAAAATTAGATACTAAAATATTCAAATTAACAATAAAGATAAGTTACATATAAAGCTTTATAAAGCTTAACATCTCTTTCTTTTTAAAGTTGTCAGCTTAAACGTTTCTCATATATAATATTTATATAATATTCCTAAAATTAAGTAAAAGAATTTAAATTAAAAATATTTATAAAAATTTCTGTGTACTCTTAATACTTAAGTCTCTTTGGAATTGTTCTCCCTTTAAAAATTATATATGTAATCCATTTAAATCTTAAATATAACATTGTTGGCTTGTGATTTAAATAAAAAGAATTAGTTTAAAATAGTTTGACATATGTATTTTATTTCAACATTTTTTCTTTCCAAACTTCACAGGCATAAAATTGTGATTCTTTTTTAAATTGAGAACTCTTAAGTAAATTTTTCAAAGTCAAATTAAATATTATTGGAGAATTATTTTTTTTAATTTTTTATCTCTTACCTTGAAAGCTTGAAGAAAACAAGAGAAAGATAAGAGATATTCTGGGGTGCCACAAAAATCGCTTTCGCTTGAGATTCACTTAAATTTGTATGAAATTTAAGTGAAATTCAAGCGAAAACGATTTCTGTTGTACCCTCGATTATGTACCTTTTAAATAGATTTTTTCCTACAATTTAAATACCAAAAATCTTTAAAATTGAGTTCCATTTATTATGTCGAGGAAATGAACCATCAATTTAGCTGTCAAGTGACAACAAATAGCTACAAGTCCTTCCACTCAGATTAACCTGCTTAAGACGACACTCACATAGATAGAAAGCAAAACAGAAAAGAACATAGCTAAAGAAAAAGAAATAACAAAAACTAAGAGGAAATAGAAGAGAGGAAAACAGATACACTTGGCAATTGTTATCGCTGTTTATTTGCTTAAATTTGTTCCGCTTTCCACGTTTTCCACAACATTTTCCAAACCAAATACCATTTCAAGTTTTCACTCAAAATCAATTTAAAGAACGACAGTGTCTGTCCGGCTCAGCTCGTCGTCAGTTCGATGGCATTCGCATAGTTTAATGAATTTTAATTAACTTGGCTAACACACAACTGGCTGATCATGTTAAAAGTGTCACAGCTTTAGTTCAAAATCAAAATAAAATAAATGGAAAATGGTGTCCCTAAATCGTAAATTAAATTATAATTAAAGAAAGTGCAAAGTGATTTTTTTAAAAGTGTGAAAATGTCTTCCTCCTATGCGTATACAAAGCCCACCTTTATGATAACCGACGATTCCCAGGATCCCTATCACTTGCCACGGGAGGACGACTACGATGAAGAGGAGAAAGAGGAGAGGGAGCGTAATTCAAAGCTGCAGGAGCTAACACGCTGGCTGCACTTCAATGCGCGACAGCGACAGCGTCATCGTAATTGGTAAGTTCGTTCAGACACATTAAGTATACGTCGCGTGCGCCCAAAACTCAACAGCTGTCACTTAGTGTCGGGCAAAAAGTTTTGCAATTAATTAGCCCAAGCATGTAATTGGACCAAAAAAACAATTATTGAGCGCACTTTGACTGCTTAATTGTTGAAACTTTCTTTGCTTTCATTTGTGGGCAAGTTTTGGTTTCATTTCTTTATAAATTTTCTTGGAAATATAATTTTTTAATTGACTAAAATTTGTTGTAGCTCGTAAAAATTATGTGATAAGAGTTCTTGAAAATAAAATCTAGGAAATCCACTTGACAAATTTCTGAGCAAATATGGAATATTATATTTCATTAGCTTAAGTGACAGTAAATGACTAGCAGCTAATTACAGCTACTACAAGTGGCAACTAATTTGCATGTTTAAATGGGGCTACCAGTCACGATTTTTATGATTATTATTAGATTATAATATATAATAAATTTAGTTTTTAATTTTGCTCTAAACTATTTTCTTAGTTATGAGTAACACGTGCTAAATTATAAAAATAAATGCAAACATAAATTACAGCTACCTAAACTAATTCTTAGTATAGTTATGGCTCAGTTTTTTCTAATTCTATATTTTAATTATTATAACAACGTGCTAAACAATAAGAAACATGCAAATTTCTCGATTTCACAAGCATTAGAAATACGAATAAGATTAAGTTATGATTTATGTGTAAGTTAAAAGATAGTCACATGATTAAGACATTCGTAAACAAATATAAAAAATATGTGAATAAGCACGTCGCAAAATCTCAATGTGTTTTTTTCCCTCAGATTTAAAGAAGAGCAATTGATGGCGCTTTAAATAATTTTCATAGTCATAAAAAAAATATGGGGGCAAACAAATTAAATGCCAGCTCTTGAGGCATTTAAATGCCAATTTAGTTTTAGGCATTAGAGTGCGTTATCCACGGTTCACAAAACTACGTAGTACAATTAAGCGTGAGCTTCAATTAAAAGTTCCGCTTTATTAAGAGATTTTACTAAGAAAACTTATAGTTAGTTGTGCTATAATTGTGATAGTGTTTAAAGAGGTTGGTTTTTAGAACAATATTTTTTGTATGAATGTAAGTTCAAAATTATCAAAAAATAACAATATTCTGAAGTTAAGAATTAATGTAAAATTAAATTTAAAAAAAATATAATAAAAGAAATTATTGGAAAATAAAAACTTGAGTGTTAAGCAGTTCTGAAGTCGTTACACATTTTTGGCCTCTCCATATTCATGTTAAGATACTTATAATAGATAAAACAAAATTTATTTTTTCTATGTACTTCCCACATTTAAATGTCATTCATTTTAATCAATTGCTAAGGCGACTTTTCTTTCGGGTCATAGGTCAGTTGAGCTGCCTTTGGCATTCACATACATATTTAGGCTGAGATCAAATAAGTGACTATCAATTTCGACAAACTGCCACGCATTAAAGTTGTTTGACTTAGCACACACATTTACACACACACACATACATATTCACACATAGACATGCATACAAAATAAGGCAAGGCAATTACCACGTGATCAATTTTTAATGGAACTGTGAAACTAAAGCAACAACAAGAACAACAGGCCAAAGCGAACCCAAAGCGTTGGCATGATATGACGGCCAAATGACATTGAGTAAGTATCTGAGAAGGTACGACAGACACCCCCTTCTCCTTCCCCCACCTCCCCCTCTTCACGCCACCCTCCTCCTCCTAGACAAGTTGTGGGTGTGGTGTGTTTATGTGTGTGATATGATGTGCCTGTTTGTGTGTATGTTGCGGAAACTAGTGCTAACATGGTCTGGTCTCTGTTCTGGCCTGTTTTTGTGCCGCCCCTTGTACATGTGGGTTTTCCGCTAAGAATTTTCAGACAAATGAAAATGCCAATTGTTGCTAAGCGATGGATGGGGAATTGTGCTGAGGAAACTCAAGCCAAGGTACAACTATGGGTACAATTATGAGAATACTGGCTATGTTTTGTGTCTGCCTATCTGAGAAAAAATATGAAAATCAGAATAAAAAGTAAACAAAATATAAAACAGTTAGGACAGAGAAAAAATAATTTTAATTAAAATTTAAGTTTAAAAAAATATATGAAAATCAGAATAAAAAGTAAACAAATTATAAAACAGTTCAGAGAAAAAATAATTTTAAATAAAATTTTAGTTTAAACTTTAAGCTTTGCCAAAATGATCAAGATTTGTTTTCTTTATTCATTCTGCATTTAAATATTATTAAATAATTTTTTAATTATTTTTATAAATTAATATTCGCCAGAATGCAATTTTAGTGTAAAGGGAACTCCTTCGTCATTTTCAAAAATTCAAAATTTTTAATCTTTACTCCTAATTTGCAATCAACTTCTTATTTCATAATAGATATAAAACAACACTATAAACTTCACTCTGAGACATTTTTTTTTTTTATTAGAAATCAAGCAAAAATTAACAAATAAATTAACAATTAAATAATTTGTAGCCTCATAAATTGATTGATTAATTGATTTCTGTATTTATAAGATATTTTAGATTAATTTGCAAAATTTTAAATTTTTAAGTAATTAAATGTAAAAAATGAATAAATTCGCTGTTTGATCTTGAAAGCCAACGCTTGGACTTGCTTCTTGGAGCAACTTGTTGCCGGCTTTGCATTTTTCCAGCACTTTCGATGAGCAAACATTCGATTAAATGCAGCTGCACCCAGCAAACATAAATGTTATAAGATTATAACTATCACATGCTAAGCAACTAAATGGCAAACTGCTTAAACCTTGAACACATACGCATGCGAATACATCTTTAGTCACTGTCGCAGTGACAGTCACCGTTTTTGCAGTCACTTCACTTACTGCGCCTTTCAGCTTTATTTATTGTTGGCCGTGGGCAGGGGAAATTGCAAAATAAAGGAGCGTAAATTCAACTTGAAAGCGACTTAAGTGCCAAACAGCGCGTGGCTGTTGGAACGTAGCAACCACTTGTCAGCTAACAACAGCAATAGCCAGACTAAACAATACCCTGTAAACTTGAAGTCTATAAAAAATGGCAACAAATTAAAGGACAACGAAATCAGTAAATTTTTAGCTGACTTGGAAACATAAATATAAGAGTAAAACATCGACTTTTAGATTTTATTACAGGGTATGCAAGACACAAGAACGTCTTTATTAAAATACGCATACGCCAGGGATGCCAGCTTGCCTTGAATCCCTCACGTATCTATGGCCGCTGATTTCTATTTCTATTTTATCTTTTTTTTCTTTTTTTTTGGCATTTTTGTGGACTTTATGCAAGTATTTGTGTATTCAATAACACTTGACTGAATTGAGCTAAAAATGCGAAGAGATCGAGAGAATTGAGACGCACATCAAAAGTCGACACACACACAAATACACACACACAAACACACATGCAAATTCATATAAATTTATCTTTTGTGGTCTTATGAACCGAATTAGAGCATTTAGGATTTAAGGCTTGAGCTCTTCTGCGATTCTATAAATAAACAAAGCATATTTTTTTTTTTTTTTTTTGAGTACATTGTTTGTGTTAGAAATTTATTTTTATTATTTTTATTTTTTATTTTTAAAAGCCAGTTCATCTTTCTTCATTTTGGGTACATTTTTTAACGTATTATCTTTTATTTTTGTTTATTTTAAAGCCATTTTTTTAGTTTTTTTTTTCAACACATAATGTCAACTGATTATTCACAGTTCAATAGTCAACGCTTTGGCCCATTATATAGCTGTATCTCTCTTTGAGGGCCATTGAGAGTTCTCCACCTAGAACAACAGTCAAGTTCAAGTAAAAAATAAAAAAAAAATAGCTGCCAACTGGAATGCTGAGAGCAACAGCTATTGAAAGCCAGCGACAGATTGAAAGCCATTTCATTCCATGTTTTTCCATTCAACTATTGAGTCGACTTTCAATCGCGACAGCTGCGAACTAGCGTCGACTGAGCAGTCGGCAGAGCAGTCGACAGAACCGACCGAACGACCAACCGACCGGCTGGTAGAGAGAACACATGACTAGAAAACACCGCATAGCATTGAGATTTATTCAGTTTACAACTTTCGGTTGCAGCGGACGTGCGGCAGTTGTGTGTCGACAGTGTCGGCAAAAGTCGTTGGACAAGCAAACGTAGCACGGGCGACAAATTAAAATAAAATTCAACAAAAAAACTTGATAATTATTTGCACGTGCACAAAAACATTTAAACAAATTCACAAAAAAGTACAAAATACAAAAATAGTGTAATATAAAGAAATTTAATTTATTTTGCAACTGTCGCCAAGTATTTAGTTAAGGTATCTCATTTCTCTGCTCTACAGCGTGCGCTTTAATATCAATTTAGTTAATTAGCTGAAAGCAAACAATACGATAAATTAAATGCTCTAACTTTGTTAATATATAACTATGTAATTTGGCAGTAATTGGACGACTTTCATTACATTTACATTTACATGTGCGGTCTGTGAAATGTTAGACAATTTCACAGCTGCAACAAAAAGCACACAAATAATTCAGTTTTTAATTAAGTGAATTGGAAATTAAGCATAGACTGTCCTTGACTCTGCTAATATATTAATCAACTAGTCAAGAAATATAACATACTTAATACTCATCAAATCTATTGAGGTTGATGGGTGAGAACACACCTTTAACTCAATTTAATATACTATAATGATAATTTATCAGCTACATATTTGTGTCAATAGTTGCGGCAGACCACGCGAATAAGCAATACATAAACTGGCACGCAGAATCATTATGAAATGACAGCAGAAACGTCATTTGACAAAGACAAAAGGAAACGGAAAAGCCACAGAGCCCAAAAATGGAAATATTTCAATGACGCGCTCAAAAGTAGGCAACACAAAAGTTGACAGTCAGCAGCCAGACACAGACGCACACACACACTCAGTTACGCATATGTGTGCGTGTGAGTGGAAGACTAAGAATAGCTATAAAACCTATTAACACACATGCTAGGCTACACACGACAGTTAATTACGTTAAGAAAGGAGTAAATGCGTTGTATATAAACTCTTGACTTAATGGGTTAAGTTTTTGGGCATATATTTAAGTGTCGGTTGTTTCAAGTAAAAGATAGAAAAGAACAAATGCTTCAAGTTTAGAAGCTATTAGGTAAAAGCGAAAATTCTTTAAAATTAAATTTATCTATTTATTGGAACAGTTATTGTGATTTTATTTAAGTGTATGTTAATCTTAAAGTGTATTCAAAAAAAATCTTTAAAAATAGCCCAAAAATTTAACTTTCAGTTAACTTATTTAGTCAAGTCATAAAGTGAAGAAATCTGTAAATAAAACTGAAAATAAAATACATATGTTGAAATCATTTAATAATGAAATATATTCTACTCGTGAAAACCACAAAAAAAACTACCTGAAAATTTCTAATATTCTAAAATTAATATCTTTTTGTTGATAGCATTAAATCAATTTTTAAATTATGCCCAAAGAGAGCATCTATAAGTTGCCTATTTCAGCCAAAATATCAGCTACTTGTTGGCACAGTTAATGTGTAAAAGTATGTGTATTTTCATATCCAAAAGTTTCCTTTCGATGTCTCTCGCTACGCCTTGTTTTGGCCTGATGACAAAACACATCCTTTCGTTTCATTTTCTTGCTTGTGCCGCAAAACAAAACTTTTCCAAGTAAAATTTTTTCTGTTGTTTACTTATACTTTTTCTCGTTTTTCTTACATCTCTTGCAAAACAAATTTTTAACTGATTACCACGGGCAAATACTAGCAGTTGACAACTTTATTTTTGTTGGTTACATTTTTTGGGTTAAATGTGGAAACTTTTTGGCGAATTGCAAAGTCATTAAAGTGGCCACAATAATTAAAATGTAACGAACTGAGCGACAAGTCAATTTGCATAGGGCTGAAAATACTTGTCCACACATGATGGTATATATATGTATATTTAGATATGAGCAGGTTCAGTCATTGGGTCATCACTCGGTTGGGCAGGCTTTCGACGCAATCTCCTGTTCGACAGGATAATCCCCGGGGCCCCCAGTACCCATTTGATGTCGCTATCAGCCCTCAACAGGCGCGTGGCCTTAATTTGTGTGCGGTCAGTGTTATTTTGCATATTCCTGGACCCGGACAAAATTCTTAATTACACTATGCTATGCACAATCATTTTGGCCATGTTCTGTGCTAATTACTCGATTACTCGATTACACAGCATAGTTAGTAGTGGCAAGAACTACATAATCAAATGGAAATTAATACGCATTGGCCAAATTGAGAACCAAACTCGTTGATACGTGACCAAAAGCAAGGCTTAACACTTGTAATGTCTAGAAAAAATAAACTTACAGATCAACTGGAACATGAAACGTGCTCACATTGTTGATGTGTTCATGAACCCCAACAAAAAAAATAGGAAACTAAATTAATATTGATTCATTGATTTCTAATCAATTGAGCTCAGCGGGTGATGTGTCACTAAAAAAATAACACGCTGTGTTTCCCTTCAATTCTGCCTCGTTCTCTGTCGTCTAATTGCTGTCCACTTTTGTCCTATTTTTATTTTTATTTTTGTTAATATGTCAGAGCATTATTTATCCACGGAGTTGCGTGTGTTGCCCTTAAAGTGTACACTCAACATTCTCCGTATTCACTTTTACAGCTTCAAAGTTGACGCAAGTGCAGGCAACGTTGCGTATGCGTTATGTGAGTGACATTTTAAGCGACGCACAAAACCAAGAAACGTGCACAAAATTCCAAGTAAAATACTACAAATATAATATTGTCAAAATGTGCAAAAAAAATGTAAAAAAAATGTGCACAAATTAATTCAAACAAATATTTATAAACAAAGTCCAAAATATGTGATTTGCGATAATAATAAAAATTAAATAAATACCAAAAACGCGATTTCAATTTTATATGTGATCTAAGTTAATTAAAACTAAAGCGTTAATCAAATTAAAAAGTTCACTAGACACAAGCTTAACTTCAATTAAAAGCCATCAAAATTGCGTCAACGCGAATTGAAGTCAACGACAACGACAACAACAACATTGAGCTTAGTGTCAACGGCAACGGCAACGGCCTCAGCGTGGGTCACAGCCAGAAATCAATTCGCAGCAGAGGCAGCAGCAGCGACGCCGTTGGCCATAAAAGACAACGCAACGTTTGGCCCTTCAAGATGCGGGTTAAGGTGGGCAAATTCTGTCTGCAGCGACAGGCGTCGAATCAAAGTGAAAAATATCCACAGCCCAGGTGAGTTTTG
Organism: Drosophila recens; assembly: GCA_037043495.1. Taxonomy (NCBI): domain Eukaryota; kingdom Metazoa; phylum Arthropoda; class Insecta; order Diptera; family Drosophilidae; genus Drosophila; species Drosophila recens. Next base: position 28,694 of record JBAMBJ010003623.1, read on the forward strand.
GGAAGTCAGCAAAAGTTACAGCAAAGCGACTAAATTAATTATATGTTTAACGAACTTCGAATTTATTAACAAATTATATTTTT
>JBAMBJ010003624.1:0-49991 GCA_037043495.1 Drosophila recens
TGGGGTTTTGTTTAATAAATATTTGAATGCGCAGTCTATTCTTTCTATCAATTCTACTATCTCAGTTCATTGTTAATTTTAATCTATTACTGTTTAAGGAAACATAATTTAAATTGTCGTTTCCGTTTCCTGCTCTGAATTTAAGAAGCGAAGCAGCTAATTAATTTTCGTTGGTTAGATCGCATTAAGTTCAGTTCGCCGACTTGGGGAATTTTATTAAAACTTAAAAATGCTTGCAATTTAATAGTAAATGTTGTTGCAAGCGACGCTGGCTGCCACAATTTCTTGCCACTTGTTTGTGCATTAACCCAGACACCTTCTCTATACACCTCTTTGGCTACCTTTTGGTATGGCGTATGGCCAGGTAATTATGCCAGGTGGGTAGCAAACCGTACTTAGCCAAAGCTCCACCTGCTAGCTAACATTTTTCAGCACTTAAGTGGCCTTTAACACCCGCTGTTGCCGTTGTTGTTGTTGTTTCTGTTTCTTGTGGCAGCTGCATTGTTGTTTGCTATGTTTTGCGACCATTAAGAAAAAGTCTAAAGCACAATATAAACGCTACGTGACCATAAATAAAATTGACAAATGTCGCCTGAAACATATTTCAACAGACTTTTCATATCTTTTTCAGGGCCAAAACCGAGCGCAAATTTCAGTTTTGCGCAAATTGAGTTTGCGGATTTGGAGCTAAGCAAATTTGTTATGCAAAACTGTGCGTGATAGATATCAAAAAATGTATATATGTATTAAGCAAATATTCATTTATGATGATATCCAGAGTCAGCCCAAAGCAAAGCTGTTAGCTCAATTAGAAGCAAAGTACACACACACACACACACACACACACACTCTCACAGTCACAAAATGCAAATATCGCATAAAAGATTTTCGAGTAAAAGATTTGGCATAATGATTGCGTAATCATAATCACAACACGCTGCTGGCATTTAACCGAATTCTGGACGAGTTGCCCGACGGACATGAGAATTTTGATTTCATTGAGCACTTGATTGGCATAAGTAAGCACTGCCAAATTGCCAAATTGGCATTGTCGATGATCGGCCCCGGGAGCCATCGATATGAGTATCCGCCAATTTTCATCTCCTCACCACCCTCTTCCCTTGTCATCTTCTCTGCCCTCTTTAAAAGCTTACATAACATTTAATTTGATTGCTGCATACGTTCAGGCGCTCAAATGGCCATGAAAACATATTGAGCAGCGCCCCATAAAAGGCAGTTTTATTAACTTCAGTACAAATAGCGGTGGGGCGAGGGGAACAGCGGCAAAGGCCGGAGCAAAAGTAGGGAACAGGCTGCAACAACAGCCGCAACAGAGCAACAACAAAGTGGCCTATAAGCACAAACACAAACAGAAGCAAGCGCGGAGGCGAAGAGACGACAAAGTTTCCAGCCACCCGACACAGTTGTCGATAACAAAGTCAAGCGCAGCTGAGTTGCAGAAGTGTAATTAATTATTTAATCAAATTTGATGAATATGACAGACAACAAGAGATGTAAGTTCAAAGTCCACATGAAGTTTCAATATCGAAATTTAACATCAAAGTGTTAGGTTAAAAATTAAATTTTTAAATTATGTAGTTTTAATGCAGGATCAAGTTAAATATAAAACAATGAACAAATTGACATTCCGCAAGGATATCGGTCGAGTTTTGCGAAGTTATGGGAGCTGGAAGTTTTTAAATAAAAGTTTCAGTGGGCAGGTATGCAAAAAGTGCAGTGTTGAAAAAAATTTAATTGTTTAGTTAATCAAATTTTGAAGGAGAATCAAATTACAGTTCATACCAGGGACTGCAAATAATAGTTATGAGATTAAAAAATTTTAAACACAAAAAGCATCCTATAAGAGTGGGAAAACTAGGCATATGTTATTTTTTAACGGAAAATTTGAAAACAGGAAATATTTTTTTTGCAATTTTTAATTTGAAAATTATTTTTAATTATTTAATTTAATTAAATGATAAAAATCAAATATAATTATTATTTTTCAATATTTTTCAAACGAATAAAGTGTTGACATCTTTAGCTAACAAGCATTTGCTTTAAAAAGTCATTTGGTTGCCAACATTTTTGTCGGCTGCACGAGTTTCTGCCACACTCATACGCACACTTATGCATGCATACTTGTGGATATATATATGTGTGTGTGTGAGTGTATATGTATACTTTGAAGATACATACATATAGTATAAGCACATACAATTCAATTTCTCAAATGTTGTATTTATTATTCCTCATTGCACTGCCGACAACGTCGCTGCTGTCGACGTTCCGGTTGGAGTTTAGTCCGTAAATCGCAACAGTTAAACACAAGCGGGCACACACAAACACACACAAAGATACAGGGAGTCAAACATAAATACAGATAGTAATACAGGAATACAGACAAAGGCAACACACACACACAGTATGAAATTTGACAATATTGTTGGCACACACACTGAGAGAGAGACAAAAAGGCAACGTTGGCCTGGCTTGCAGGCAGGTAATCTGTCTGTCTGTTTGTCTGACTGGATGACTGGGTGTGTGGCAGACAGACAAGAAGAGCGGGGGGATAGAGGGGAGAAGTGCTGTGCTCGTATCCTGTGCACCGTGCAGCGCTTCATGCTTTAAACAATGCGATAAAATGGTATTAGTCACGTTAAATTGAATTTATTTAAGCGCGCTTTTAGGCGCATTCACACACAGCCAGGACCAGGACTCGACATAAGCTCAGGTTGCCTCCTGCCACCGTGCCACATGCCACCAATGCCACTTGCCACCATGCAGTCGCTTTATGGCGCACAGTGTGTGTTTGTTGGAGTTAAGCCTCATTGTCAGCATATCCTTTGAGTGTTTTATGTTGGCGGCACAACATGAGGCACAACCTGAGGCACAGGAGCCAGGAACCAGGAACCAGAGCCTGACTGACGATTACCTGCCGCGAACTGCGGCATCTTCAATTGCTTTGGCTACCGAGTCTATTAAATACGAGAATTATGCAAATTATGCGGGCGTTATTAGATTTATTTGTGGCATTATTTGCCCGTCAAGTAAAGGGAGTGCTTAAAATGTATGTGTGTGTGTGTGGGCGTGGCACCTCAAATTGCTGCTGTTTCAAGTAAGTAACTCACAAAGGCAACTCACGCGCCAGGCAAACTCATGATTTACACGATTTACCTCAGCGCGACACTCTTATGAGACAGTGAATTACGGCTACAGTGACATTTGCCACAAAACTCAAAGTCACAGCGAGCAAAGCAAGGCGACTGATAACAACTGAATGAAAGAGCGAAAGACACATTGGGAGCTGGAGTGAGTAAGATAGATAGTTAGTTAGATGTACATGGAGTAAGTGGGAGAGACAGTAAGAGCATGTTGAAGACAGTTTGAGGTAATTGAAATCCATTTGTCTTACGTTGAGCTGTACTCTCTCAACTAGCACACACTGAAGCTACTTTCTACTGGAGGAACTGTTATATCTGTTCCAGAAACTATTTTTGACAGCGTTCAAAATGCTAAATTTAATTAAATCATATTTAAATTTAATGAAAAGGCACAAAATATACTTTTATTAAATTTTTAAATAAAAAAAATTTTATATTTTCTCCATATTTCTCATTAATTTTTTCTATTGTGTTGTTGCTGTTTAGCTGGGTTGATATGGCCAGTGTATTTCATTGTAAAATTAAATAAACAATCAAATGTTAAATTTTTCTCCTACACTCTTCGATGTGCATTTTCCCATCTTCATCAGGGAATCTGATTTTATTGTTGAAAAAATATATAAATTATTTAATTGTTTTTAGTTATTTTGTAAAAAAACGCTCAACTTTTTAAGGAGTCAAAAAAAGACTTTCCGACATTTAATGCTTTAATACCAAAATAAAAAAAAAATTATTATAAAAAATTTAAAAAAATATGAGCTTTAAAATATAGTGTACACAAACATAATCTCTCACATTTCACAGAACTTCGATTGGTTATTTTTAGAAGCAATTGGTAGCAAAAAGTTTCTTGAAATTCACACAACACAGCTTTTTAAAGTCTATTCAAAAAATATAAATACCATTTCCTCCTTTTCGTTAACTTCATCTCTCGTTAAAAGAGCTTTTCATACAACACTTTTTTTTGGCAATTACAATTTATGGCATTTGCCTTAAAGTAGACTGTGGCTGCTTTTGTCGGGCATAAAGACTCATCAGAGTATGTTATGTGGACCTTATGCTAATCCACATGCTCGGAAACAGCAATTTCACATGGAAAACAGGAAAAACAGAGATGGGGATTAAGCCATTTGGTTTGTTGCAATTGTTTTTGTTTTGGCAAGTGTTGGAGCTGAAATTTGTTGGCTGCTACTGTTGCTGCTGTTGCTGCAGCTGCATAAATATTTAAAATTTAATTGAAATTGCATTTGCCAGCCGTGGGACCAGACTTTGTATGCGAAAAGAGAAACGGGCAGCGACGGGCAGCGAGCAACGTGCAACGAGGTCACGATAAGATCAAAAGACAAGCGTTTGGCAGTTGTGGAAATCAACGCCTGAAAGCATGCAACACGCACACACATACATATGCATTTGGGGAAAATGCACAAAAGCGTGGGCAACAGCGTTGACAAGCGCCAAAGTTGTCCCCCAGCGCCAGAGACAGAGTTGAGAGTAGTGCAAAGAGAGTGTGCGGCATTTGGAGGTGGAGACGGAGGAGATGGAGGCGATGGAGGACATGTGGTAGTCTCTCTATCTGCGTGCTTGTTTACTGTTGTCCGGGCTTTGGCAAGCGATTGTGTTACACACTCACACACACACTCACACACACACTCACACACACACGCATACACTGTAAGGCTGGACACGCCCACATGCACTTGCTTTTTGCATAAGCAACGCACGCCAGCACTTTGGGCACACAGTGCGTATGCGTTATATGGCTTGTTATTTATCTTTAGCTCATTGCTCTCGGGGCACTATTGCCAGCAATGGCAACTGGCATGCCAATAAACTCCCACGCACTCACACAGAGACACACACAGGGACTCACACAGAGATGTTACGCCCAAAAGGCGTGGCCGGCACTCAAGGGCGTTTAATTGAATGTACGTGCGCCGGGAACGTAGCCGTAGACACATTAACAGTGCATCGCCGTCTGCAGCCCTGTGACACCTTGACATCGTTTACAATGCAGCATTGAAGCTGCCACAGTTGCAGTTGCAGCTGCAGTTGCACTTACAGTTGCCGCTTGCACCTTATAGACGCATAAATCAATGCAAATTACGCAGCTCGAACTCTGACATCGCTTAAAACTTAACACACGACCCATCTGAGTATGTGAGTATGTGAGTGAGAGTATGTAAGGTTGTGTGTGTGTCTGCTTGGCTATGACAATAGTCGTATTTCAACCGTCACTGTTGTACCTCGCAATTTTTTGCAATTTTTCATGCACGCATTTTAATCACTCACTCAAAGAATGCTTACAATGATAATCTTTGGTCGTTTTGCTTTTCACATTCAGCTGCCAGGTTGCCATTTTTTATACTCACATACACGAAGCTATGCAAATGCAGCAGATTGCATATGTATATATATGTATGTACATTTCCCTCACACACTCTCTTCATCTGTCTTTCTCTATCTCACTCGCTTTACGATATATATGCAATTCCCATGCATGTTCAACATGATTAATTTCTGTAATAACTCGATTGGAATCACGCGCCAGCAGCAACTTTTCCATCACGCATTACATGCACAGTGGCAATATCAAACGAGGGTTGCCACAAAAAAAGTCAAACTTAATAAGTAAAATAAATACTTTAAAGCAAAGTTCCATAACCAATTCACTTCACTAAATAACAACTACAACAACATCAACAGCGCTTCTTTTGTCCGACTTCACGGCGCCGCATGGGCAGAAAAATAGTTAAGAGCAGTCGCCTGCTCCCGGAGCCACTGCGTGCCCACCGCTGCTCAAAAGACTTTTTTTACTAATTATTATTTATTTTTTAATCACTATTATTAGCGCAATTTAATTTAACTAATTTTTATTTTAAAAAAAATACTTATTTAATATTACTTAACTTATGTAAATTTATAATTTCACAGAAAATTCGCAGTATTAAAAATTAAAGAATTGTAGACCAAGAATGCTATATTCTTAATATAAATAATTCTAAAAGCTCTAAAAAATGACACAGTGTTATTTAAATGCTGTTGTCACTAGCGTTATCAGTGATTAAGGGTTAAACAAATTAAATTATTAAATAATAAACTTTCAAGACTCGACACAACAATTTAAGCTGATTTTTATAAATACACCAGTTTCTCTACTAATGTCAGCAACTCCAAGGGCAGTCCTCGTTTTGCATTTGTGTGCGTCTGTGTCTGTGCATCAGTCAGTGTATTTGTTGCTGTATCTGCTGACTGTCCCTGGTGCTGGGGCACGTTCCTTTTCCTGTGCTGCCGCGTACGTGAGTGTGGATTGTACATGCGTGTGTGTGTGTCTGTAAATATGTGTGTGTGTATGTGTTGGCATCGCCTCTGCGGCGGCATTTAGCATTTGACTGCAGTCAACCAGGCGAACGACACAAATGCTCCGACGGGCACAGACGCAAAGTCCGTGTGCTAGTTAAATCATTTTGCATGCAACTGGAAAGTGCTGGTCCCTTGCCACATGCCACCAACTCCCACCTCTCAACCTCCCCCCAGTCCTTCAGTCTGTCGTCTGCAGTTTGCCTCATCCAACATTCTACTCCGCTTTTCATACAGTTCAATAAGTTTTAATGCACTTAATTAATTCCCGCTGCGCCTGTGAAAGGGTGGCAAAGACATTTGCCATTTCAAATTCGATTTTAAAAATATGTTTGTTTTAGTTTTTTTTACTTTTTTCCAATTTATTTTAAATTGTCAATAACATTAGCTGGGCTGGAGACCTTCAACCGACTAGTTTATCTTCTCTCTCTGTGTGTGTGTGTGTGTTTACCTAATTTAAGTTATTCTAATTCAATTAGTTCATCTTCTAATTAATCGAGTTCGCTGTTGGTTCTTTCACAGCAGCTGCGCCCAATCACAAGTCAATTGGAAAATGCAATTTCGTTGGGTAAATATCAAAAATTGTTAGTTGCAGTTGCTGACACAACTTCTGCTACTATATATTAATGCATATAGATTGAGAACTAAAGCACTTGAATGAAAGATGAAATACGATAACAGCCAGCGTACTTACTCGAGTCTAATATATGTACATATAAATATTACTGTTTATTCAAATTCATGAATAGAGTTATTAACTGGCTTGATTTATCAGCTCTTATTTGTTACCCTAAGCGAGCATTCACCAGACCTGCTAGAAGCGGGAAATCCCCTTAGAATAGGTGACCTATTCATTATAAATCCAACCGGTAATAAAGCTCTAGTCTACAGTGCATGACTTCCAAATGCCCTGTGCCTTGTGTACGCTTATTTATATTTAAGAAAATACTGTTTATTGGATATCTTCTGGATAAACATCTTAAGAGTAGGATAATTAAAATTTGCTACTGTTATTGTTTATTTTTTTTAGACATTAGCGTGGCATCCAAAAAATATCGGAGATGCCTTTCAATGCCTGTTACATACATTTGCATAACACCATTATACCCTTTTTTGACAACATTTAATAGACTGACTTAATAAAAATACCTTACAGAGTTGTTCTCTGCTCTATCTAAAGTGATAACAAAGGTTGAAACATTATATTCAAGTAAGGTAATTAATCATATAATATAATTATTTGACTGATTGTATTGTACAACAAGACGGGTGCAGCTTATTCAGAGATAGGCTGTCTTTCTATCTGATACATATAAATACACTACTGGCCAAATTAATAAGTACACTCTTTCTTTTACTATAACAGCTATTGTAAGTCAAGTCTTCAAATTTAAAAAATATATTTGGAAAGGTCATCTAAATTCCGTTTGAATGATGCATAACTTTCATTAACCCATTAAGTACCTATTGAAATATTCGAATTTTAAAAACAGTCAACTTTCAAAACTTTTTACTCGATTTAAAAAAAAAAATGTTGGGATGCAAAAACATTCTTCAAACTTTTAGGAGTGACTATCATCGTAAACAAATATTCTACGATTTCTAATACTTTTATTCAAATTGATAAATTGAAAGCACTATGTAATATAAGGAAAATGTTTTTAATATTGTCCAACATCTATTGATAATAACAGGGTATCTTCGTGTTGTGCATTCGGGTACATAAAGCATTCAGGCTCGTAAAATAAAGAGGTTCATGCACTAATAAACAAGATCACAAAGAATATTATTCAACGAAGAACGAACTCTTTTCAGCGATTAATTTGATTAATATTTATGAGGAGTGTATACAAGAATCAGGCATGCCACATAAATCTCTTTCACTTGAGTTTCACGTCAATTTCATTTCTCCGTGCCACAGTCCAATCACCTGCACAATTTTTGGTGAAACGAAATCATCGCTCAATTCACTAGCATCCGATGCCATGAGAATAATGTCACATTTTTTGTCCAAATTTTTGAATTTAGAGTTGTCGAGTAACTTTTTTTGTTTGCCGCGCCAATAACTTTTAAATTTGTTTAAGCTATGCAATATCAATTATTATATAAATAAATTGAATAATGTAAATTAAATAAGAAATAAAATAAAAATTGTATATTCTGCAATAATAAACTTAAAACAGTTGCTAAACAAACCCTTGGAAAATTTAATCTGAGAAGGGGCCAACCCTAGCAGCCTAGTACGAAAAGGTTGATGAACATGCTAAAAAGCCTAAATCACACAAATTTCTGTGGCGGGAGAAATTTTCGAAGTGGAATTGCTTTTTTCTGAAATCACTTTCACTAGTGTTTTTTGTAGCATGCCTGAATAAGAATTTTGCACTGTGCGAAATTGGAAGATCATCCAGTTTACTTAAAAGTATGTACATATGTAAGGAATGTTTCTCTTCCAAAAAAAAAAAATGTGAGAGTTCCTGAAATTTAAGGAGATTTCATTTTCATTTATCGAAAATAAAAATTGATATCAATTTTAAATGAAAATTTTCAATGTTGATATATTTTGTACAATAAATTAATTTTAAATATCTTACTGTGGAGGCTGATTTTCTTTTTTCAACAATAGATGCAACAAATCGTCAATGCTGCCATAAGATAGTCGAGTTCAAGGCTAATGGGTCAATGACTAATGCGTTCCTGAGCTGAAGCTACCTTGAAGCTATAGTAAAAATACGTTTCAGTTTATGGTAGCAGCTATTTAAAGAAGTGCTTCTTACTTTGTCTTGATTTCACGATCAGTTTTAATATCCGCTTAAAGAGAAGACTTGCTATAATTAAGGCGGATTTTATGGTTAATGTTACTTATAATAACAACAATGGTCGATGTCCACCTTAGACCTTTAATTGTCACAACTGCAGTCCAAGGCCAATGACATGAGCACCTTTGTTTACGAATTGTTATACCCTCTCCGTTTGGAGTGTTTAACGGGCGGGAGGATCAACATCATAGCGGGAGGATCAACATCGCCTTCAATTTTGGGTGTAAAGTTTTTTATTCAGACAGGTGTGAAGTTTTACTGTCGAGGCGTTCGAGTGTTTTGCTTGCTTAAATATATAGTTTTATACTATTAACACAAATAATAAAATTGTTAGTTGCAGTTGCTGACACAACTTCTGCTACTATATATTAATGCAAATAGATTGAAAACTAAAGCACTTGAATGAAAGATGAAATACTATAACTGACAGCGTACTTACTCGTGTCTAATATATGTATTTATAAATCTTACTGTTTATTTGATTTTGTGAATAGATGTACGAGTATTAATTAGCTTGATTTATCAGCTCTTATTTGTAACCCTAAGCGAACATCACTTGAAGCGGGAAATCCCCCTACAATAACTGACCTATTCAATCTAAAATCCAGCCAGTAGGAAAGCTCTAGTCGGCAGTCGTGACTAAAAGATACCCTTTGACTGTGTACGTTTATTTATATTTAAGAAAATATTTATTCGCGTTTGAAGCTGAAAAAATAAAAACCGAATATTAATGTTATCCACTGTATAGTTATTTGTATGACGTATGTATTAATGCAAATAGAACTAAAGCACTTGAATGAAAGATGAAATAACAGACAGATTTATCAGCTCTTATTTGTAACCCTAAGCTTACATCACTTGATCACCGGAAATTCCCCAACTAGTAGGTAATCGTTAGCCGGCATTGCCTGACTACTAGTACTACATGTCTGTTACATGCATTCCAATATAACCCTTGTTGTCAACATTTAATAGGCTGACGTTTTTGCGAACCCTGACTGACGTAATACAAATACCTTACAGAGTTGTTCTCTACAAAGGTCGATAAAATGGTGGTCAAGTAAGGTAATTAATCATATAATATAAATATTTTACTGATTGTATTGTACAACAAGACGGGCTCAGCTTACTCAGAGATAGGCTGTCTTTCTATCTGATACATACACATATATACTGTATACTATTCGGAATAAAAAACACTGATATATTCACTTATTGTAGGGATGTAAATATGCTTCATTTTATGAACTATCATCGTAAACAAACTTTCTACGATATTCAATATTTTTATTCAAGTTGAAAAATTATATACACTGCGTAAAATTATAAATATGTTTTTAATATTGTCCAATATTTATTGATAACAACAGGGTATCTTCGTGTTGTGCATTCGCGTACATAAAGCATTCAGGCTCATAAAATAAAGAGGTTCATGCACTAATAAACCCGATCACAAAGAATCTTATTCAACGAAGAACGAACTCTTTTCAGCGATAATATTTTATTAATATTTATGAGGAGTGTATACAAGAATACGAATTTTGCACTGTGCGAAATTGGGAGATCATCCTCTTTACTCAAAAGTATGTACATATGTAGGGAATGTTTTTCAAAACAAAAAATTTTACTATAAAATGTAAGGAGATTTCATTGTCATTTATCGGAAATAAAAACTGATATCAATTTTAAATGAAATTGTTCAATGTTGATATATTTTGTACAAAAAAAAAATTTTAAATGTTGTCAATTTTGTCGCTCTGTGTAACGTTATTTTATATGTCTTTATCTGTCTCGCTCTCTCTGTGTCTCTTTCTCTGTCTCTCCCTTTTCTATCAGTAAGACAACTATCTGTTAGCAGACCGCATGTTTCATGGTGAATAAATTTTGAGGGAATATCCCAAGAATGTGAATTTGTCAGCATACAGATTAGAAACTAAAAGACAAGAAAATTCCAAAAAGTTAAAAATACTTTTATTATAATTACCCGGCACGGGTACATTACTTTTGTTAAAATTGTTGCTTTTCTACAAATATATAAATCGAACTCGCAAGGCCATCAAATCTTCGGCGTTCCGAAGCAAGCGTGTTAATCATAGGGTATCTAATTAAGGGTACTAAAGGTATATTAATAACACAATGCTTAAATAAACACAAATGAAAAATAGACTACGAGTACATTATAAATTTATGTGGTATATTGATTTATTTTTAATAAAATACATAAAACTATCAAAAACAACAATTAATTCACTATTTATTATTAGTTATTTTTAAGAGTATTTGAGTGCAAAACCTGTTCAGTATTTTGGGCTGCATCACTTTATCACTTTGAGACCTCGTGACTGAGATATATTATGCCGTTAACATCTTAGCGTGGTCTTGAATTTTTCCTGTAAATATTCAAAGAATATTTTAACTGGTGCTTTAGACATTAATGAGTATATAGCTAAACAGGAATTGGATAGTTAAATGTGAGTTGATTGTTTAATAATTGACGTGGATTGTATTTTATGTTGAAAATTTACCTACGCTGTACTTCTTTTTAAATATGCTCTGGGTATATTGGGTCCAATAGAAATAGTTCCGGCAGCCCTACAGCCAATTAATAAAAACAAACACACAAAAAGCGCCAGATTTATATTCATCGTTGAACGGTTGTTTTGTGACTGACGATCGATGCGAAAAGTGTTGTATAAATATTGGACTCTTATTATTATTTTTATTATTTTCCATTAGAATGTGCAAATTTCTTAAAAGTTATAAATCCGGACAAACGAGTTTAGTACCCAGTAATCAAATTGCTCGTATTAATATTGCGTACGAAATTGCCCGAGTCAATTTATTCCCAAAACGAAAAGTATAAATTTTGTATTAATCTGATACGCGTCACAGCCTTAACAAATTGCATACGTTATTCGTGATTCATAAGTTAAGGTAAATCTCTGCAGGCATCAGATATTAAATCATAATGATAAAAACATATTAATCAATATAACGATGTTCTTAGAAGTAATAATTAAAAAAAACTAAACCTTAAGGAGCAACAAAAACTTTACTTTTTTGGCGAATATTTATTTTTAGTTGAATATTGTTATGCATTTTGAGGAAATACCCCAAGAAGGAATTACCAATAGAATAGTTCAGTGTTCAGATAAGAAACACAAAGTATAAAATACCTTTTGATTTAATTTTAACACACCCAAAAATAGAGAAATTAAAGTACGAGTATATCACATATTTATATTTCATATATATTTAGGGTATTCAGAAACTATGATATATGTGTTATGTGGCAAAGTGATAACACTGTAGCTAGTGAGTGACCTCTTTTAGTTTCTGTTGTCGTATTTATGATATCATTGAGTTAAATTTCAATGAACAGCTGTTTTGTATAAAGCAAGCATTCTCTTTATTTCGTTTTAGCTCATGCGTTTGGTTTCATCCTCTCTTACTCTTGTGTTTTTAATGCTTTTGCCACTGTAAAAAATCAATTTAATAATTTATAAAAAATTGCATCTCTATATTTAAATTTAAAATCTTTCCAAGGAACAATTAGTAAAATTTTAATTTGTGGGATTCGAACCCTAGTTATTTAACTGAAAATTCGAATTCTGACAAGTCGGCGACTCTAACCGTATAATTATCATTATTTATTATTAATAATATACTCGAGTACAAAAACTGGTCGTTTTTCTAGGGTGAATTTTTTTTTATGACTTCGGGTCTGAGATACATTTACATCTTGCCTTAGTTTTGCCTGCAAGTATTAAATGAAAATATATCAAAAGAATATAATGAGAAAGTCGAATTGGTTATTGAAATGTGAATTGATTGTTTGATGACTGATATAGATTCTGTTGAATGTTTAAATTTTACCTATCAAGTATTTTTTCCAAATGCTGTTAAATATTTTATATTTATTTCAAAAGACACAGGTGCGATGGGTGCGACAGCTCCGTAGCTTATCTGCACAAGCAAACAAACAATAAGTATCAGATATTTTTTCATCGTTTGGCGGTTGTTTTGCGACTGACGATCGATGCGAAATAGTCTTGTATAAATAGTCTAGTCATATTATACTTACAGTGGCTCACAGCTTATTTCAACCAGCACAAAAAGCAACTTTACTCAAAAGCTTCAATTACAACTAACTAAAATACAAACCTAAAAATAGTATTTACAGGAAACTAATGTTATATCAACTCATAAATTGAAAATATTGAAAATATTCGAAAATATTTGAGTTTTCGTAAAAATCCACTTTTTCAACTTTTACCCTCGATTTTTCACAAAAAATGTCGGGATGCAAAAAAATTCTGCAAAGATTTTTAATAGTGTCTGCAAAAAAAAATTTTCAAAAATATTTTTGTTAGTATTTTTGAGAATTTTTTGAAAATCCTAAAAATGACACTTTTTACCCATTTTTCCTCATTTTCATGCAAAAAAAGCCTTTTTTGCAGTTTTCAAAAAATTCTAAAAAATACTATCAAAAATATTTTAGAAAATTTTTTTTTGCAGACACTATTAAAATTCTTTGAAGAATTTTTTCGTGCGTACTACGCGAACTCGATTTAAATAGTAATAGTTACATTTAATGTGTTTTGTATGTGTCTTGCCACTTTCAAAGAAAAATACTAAGCGTTTATATTTGTGATTTCACTTAAGTTTAGTTTTGTTGCTCCATGAGATGCATATTTGCAAATCTTTATTAGAGCTTATAGCTCCCTACACAATATTTCACATTCATCTGTATGCTGCTTTTGGATCAGAAGTATAGCAGAAATATAGCAAATTAAAATAATTAGACATTGATGACACCAAGGTAGTGCCTTTTCAATAACACTGAAAGCAATTACTAGACTGTTTAATAATAAACACTCTGCGGAAATCTGAAATACGTAGGGGAATACTTGGTAAGCACAGTCATCCCGATTTCTCAGTAGAAAGTTTTCCCAAGACGAAATGTATAAGTTTTGAATAAATCTGATTAATTTTATTTAATTAAGAAATTATACTACTAAATAGTACGTTATTTATGTTTGTTCCATATGTATTGTTATTAAAAACAAATATTGAAAAAATATTGTTAAATTTTTTTATTTACCAACATATTCCCTATGCATTATTATATTTTTAAAAGTGTACTCGAGTACTGTAAACTGGGCTGCATCATTTTATGACTTCGGGTCTGAGATATATTATGCCGTTAGGATTTTTGCTTAGTGGCTCCTGTAAATATTAAATGAATATACATATATTAAAAGAATATAAGAATATGGCTTAGACAATTATGAGAGAATAGCTCAACAACTTTAAAATCAAAAGTCGAACAGGCTAAGATAGTAAAAAATGATTATTTGATGATTGATATAGATTACATTGAAAGATTAAATTTTACCTATCCACTTTTTTTGAAAATGGTCTAAAATGTACATTGGATCCAAAAATGATAGGTGCGACAGCCCCGCAACTTATCAGCAATAGCAAGAATACAACAGTTCTGAGATTTATATTCATCGTTTGGCGGTTGTTTTGCGACTGACGATCGATGCGAAAAGTACTGTATAAATATTCAAGTCATATCAGTCTTGTATTGGACCTGTTGTGGTAAACGAGAATACGATTAAAAAATATTTACAATTGAAAATTTGTGGTTACATAAGTGTTTAGTATGTGACTTCTTACTGTTGAATGGTATTCACATTTTAAGATTTATAGTTACATATGTCTATTGCATGTGACTTCTTACTGTTGACTTGGGTTTTTAATTCTTTACTTGAGTTCTAACTCTAACATATAACATTTCAATTGATCCATATTGAAGCTAATCAGAAATAAAGCACACACGCCTTAGATAAAATTTGATCAATTAATATATGTTTATATTATAATTAAGTACTTCACATTGTATACAAACTGCTTTGATGACATCATTACCTTAATGAAAAATACTGAAAACAAATAAGAGTCTGTTCAATAATAAACACTCTGCGGTAGTCTGAAATAAGTGGGGGAATACTTGGTCAACACAGTCATCCCGTTTTCCCAGCAGAATGTAAATCTAGACAAACCAGTTCAGTAATTAATCTAATTGCTTGTATTATTATTGCGTACGAAACTGTCTGAGTTAATTAATTCTCCCAAAACGAAAGAAATAAATATTTTATTTGAAATGCGTCAAATTCTTAAAAAATAACAGAATCATACTTAAGTAATTTCTTAATTCATTAATGTTGAAGTAAATCTCTGCATACATCAGAAATAAAATCAAAATGATAAATAAAAAGGTTAATTGCAAACATGTACATTTTAAATAAAACTCTTTGTTTTACTCAATAGTGATAAAAGATAAAATAACCTATAAGAACAATGCAAATTACCAATTTTTAGGTGAGCATTTAATCTGGCATTTTTTATATAATTTTATTATAATTTATAATTTTTTATTTATTTTTTGTTAAAAGATTGAAAACTTGTTCCCACGCATCATGGCCTTATTATATGTTAAAACTAATAAGTGGACAAAAGAATATTTTTAGATAAATATAGTTATAATATTTATGCATTTAATATAGCTCTTCCTTTATTTTTCGCAAATGCTTTAGGGAAGTTCGGACCCAAAGATGTTCTATATCCACCGTCACTTTTGTTGAGTGAGTTTATTTGTGCTTGACGATCTGCAAATTCGTCGCAATCATTTCCGTTCCTAGAGACACAGTCCACATAGAACTTATCCTTTAGTACGTAAAATCGACGCACTTCAGTTTTGCAGGATTCGAGATTGTGATCACACTTTGGTTCAGTCGCAATGCATTTCCTTAACAAAAGAATGCAGAGCAATACAATCAGGCGTGTATTCATCGTTGGGCTGTTGACTTCAGACTGTCGATCTTCTTTCCGTACTCCTTCAGTCAACTGAAGATTGCATTAAATGTGCAGTCTGCAAGATCATGAAGCGCATCTTTTATAGGGAATTTATTAATAAAGTAGAGCACTTTGTTGCAAAAATAGAATGCAAAACAGGTTAAAGTGTTTTTTGCCGGCAACTTCACACCATTCATATAAAAACGACTAGACTACCAGTAAAACGAGTTTGTGTGCTTAAACAACTGATTTATTTATATTCATAAAAAATACCTGTTTTGAGTTCGATGTCAATGTTATTGATTAAGTAGACTAAATTATAAGAACAAATGTTTATTACTCATATAAATTTTATAATGTTAATAGTACTATAAAAATCTTAAGAGTCATGTTATTTGTTACTTCTGGACCTAGGTGAATTTCTAAATAAATTATGGTGTCGCCGATTTGACCCCAACGATATACGATCTTCGATTGAGGTTGGCATTATCGCACTGATTTCTTCACTTTCAGATTTATTTGTTTCTCTCGATTCTTTCATGGTTTGCCTTTCGGCTTTGATCTTTGCAGTTGCCTCATGCTTCGCAGTTTTATCACATTCATTGCACTCATTTCCTGGTTTCTTCTCGCAGCACTTTTGATAGAATTCATCTTTCAGCTCGTACCAACGTCGCACTAAGGTCAAACAACGTTCCTTATGCTCTTCTTTGACCTGGTCACACTTGTGACTCGCTGCACCGCAAATGATCAATAAAATTCCACAGATTGCGAGACATAAAAACGAGCTGGTTTTCATCTCGGCAACTGTCACTTTGCGACTAATGTGCGTCGGATTGTTTTTTTTTATTTAACCTTAAGTCTTATCAGCTGTTTGAAGCTTTAAGCTGCCTCTCTCTCGCGCTGTTTCTCTCCATCTCTCTCTCTCTTTTTTTCCCAGTCAAGCTTTGAATATTTCTGCTTTGGAAATTTAGTTTGCGACAAAAGTTCAACTGCTCTGGATTTTTCAATATGCAAATTGAGCAAACACCTTTTTAAAAATACATATGAGCTCATTGGAATTTTATCTGAAATTCTCAGTATATAAGATTATAGTGAGATTACATTAAGGTAAACATTTAATCAATGATTCACTCAGTACTTATATAAAGGGAAAGGCAAAAAAAGTTTAGTTGGAATGCTCTAATTGCCATTAATTGAACCACTTCGGGGAATTTCTCGTAGTCATTCATGAGATTATATATTTGGGTTTATGTCTATGGCAGAAATTAAAGCTATGTCATAACAAGTGATCAAAGATCGGGGGACTTAAGAATAATTTATGGAAGAATAAATTTATGTAGAA
The DNA here is from genome assembly GCA_037043495.1 of Drosophila recens. Lineage (NCBI taxonomy): Eukaryota > Metazoa > Arthropoda > Insecta > Diptera > Drosophilidae > Drosophila > Drosophila recens. The sequence continues at coordinate 17,544 of JBAMBJ010003624.1, forward strand.
AAAGTTGTTGATTAACACCCTATACTATTTAACTTGTAGTTTTATGGCACTAGCTTACCCATTAGGTAAACTTATTAAGATATACTTATGTATTTATGTGGGTAAATTGAATCTAAATGTTTTGGCCTATTAAAACCAATAAGACCAATGACCGAATAACCTCTGTTATTAGTGCAGTTCACAGAAATATTAAAAATATTGTCCCAAAACAAATCACCCTTAGACCAGCAGAAACAATAAAAGAGCCCTATGTACTATTTAATAAAATGTATGTACGTGTAAAAAAAATTTAACAAATATATTTACATCAATAATAAAATTAAACATTTAATTTTATTTTTATTTAAGTGTCATTATTTATACCTATTTAATTAATCAATTTTTCTTACAAGTTGTTTTTTGGAAAAAAAATAAGATTATGCTGGGAGGTAGGTATGGTGTCCCTACACAAGGATATAAAATTATAAAAAATATAAAAATATTAAAAATCATTGAAGAAAAAGCAAAAAAATTAAAATGCAATCATTAAAATCAGGGACCGTAATCATTATAAGTTATATTATAAAAATTAAATTTTAATGATTATATTTTAATTTTTTACCTTTTTTTAATAATAATCATTATTATTGAGTAATTTTATAAAACTTAGACAAAATCATTATTTTTGTGAAAAAAAAAATAAAACTAAAAAATAATGATTATGAATGAGATTTATTTTATTTTTTTTTTTGCTTAAAACGGCGACTGTGCTAAAATTTTTACCAATATTATTTTATATCCTTATAAAGGGACCCCATAGCTACCTCCTGGCCTATTTAGTTTTTAGTTTTCCTAAAACACAACTTGTAAAAAAAATTAATTAATTAATTAAATATGTTATTTTTGTAATATACTAACTTGTAATGATAACAGTCCCTTGAAAAAATTTTCTTTTATTATATTTAGTTTAAAAATATTGTGCATATCTTAAATTTCATAATAAAACATTGAGCACTTGTTGTTTGACTTTTCTTACTGACAAAGACATTGCTTGAATCTTTCGATCTTTAACGTTATCGCTAGCTTCCTTCTTGATAGGGTTAACGTGTATAGTATCACATTGGTTTGCTTGAGTCTTGGATTGCCGGCAGGATTTGCGAATCTCAATGACCGCCACGTCAAATCCCTTGGGCAGTCGAGGTTCGCTCTGCAGTTCGCTTAAATTAAAAGCAAAGTTACAACGGCAGCGACAAATTGCTGGAGAAGCGTTTATTTGTCATAGGATTTGGTCATAGCAGCGAAGCAGAGACCCAAGCAACAGTACAAACAAATACAAATACAAATACAAATACATACAAACACACTTGCATTGACAGGCAGCAAGAGAGACAAAAAACGTGGCTGGAAAATGGTGGAAAACAGGGGAAAACAGGCGACACCAGGCAACGGCCACAGCGGTTAGCAGTGGCGATGACTTAACGGATTTTCAATCTCAGCCGCGTCCCGGGCAACGTTCGGTTGGTTGGTTCGGTGGTTGGGTGATTGGGGGTTCGGTGGTTGGGTGGTGCACAGCTGTGGGTTGTGGTGGCAACTGGCCCCTCAACTTGCCCCTGCTGCTGACGCCTTGGCCACTTTGCAGCCCGATATTTATATTTATATTTATTTTTATTTTATTTTTATATTTACACTGTGCTACATGTTTGCCTGTCCCGTCTGTCTGTCTGTCGCTCTGTTTGTTTGCAGCGTCAACTTTTGCCAATGGTCACGGCAACTGGAAAGGCAAACGGAATGTGGAAGGGCGGAGTTCAGTGTTACATCCGCAATGCATTTCCTTGCAGAGTTGAAATAAATTGCGAATAGTAAAAACCACCAATAAATTGTCATTTCCGTAAGAGGGATATTACATTTTTTAAATTTATGAGCGTGCGTGTGTGTGTGTGTGTATGAGGTTTTTAACAAAAAGTAACAAGCTGTAGTTCAGTTTGCATCTGCCCATTTACGAATTGTTTGCCATTTTTATTTTGTCCTTTTTATGCTTCGGTTTTTTTTTTACTTTCTTGTGTATCATCAACAGCCTTGGCTTGGGCAAGCGAAAGTTAAATTGAAACGGATGTGCAAAAAAAAATATACAACAATTGTTGTCATTTCCGGCCTTAGACGGACTTGGCAGACTTTCAATGCGACGACGAGAAATTCTAATTAACTGATAAATACACAAACAAAAGTTGCGTATCACATATCAAATATCATATGTCGAACATGAATTATTGGGCATGCCAAAAATAGTTGAAACGAAGCCAGACCAAATATGCGGATAACATGTCGTATGCGTAATATGCCATACAAAGCGCAAATTACCAAATTGCATTCCGCGCCAGCAACAAATTATAATACAGTTTATCGATTAATCGCTGGGTGGACATTTTTGGAATTGTGAGTTGGGGGTATTTAGAATAACCGTATAACAAACAGCCACGACATGTAATATGTTTCAATATGTTACCTCGACTAAATGCGCCCCGGGCGAACAAAAATATTTGTTTGTAATCATTTCAGACTTTTAAACCTACCTGTTAAATTTCGATTAGAATTATTAATCAATTAGATTATTTTTGGAAATAATCGTAGTGACTAATATAATTCAATGTTGAAAAATTTGTGATTATTTAATGATTACGATTACATAAAATCAGAAATAATCTAAAACTATAAAAATAATTCAAAAATTATCAGAAATAATTAAAAATAATCTTTTTGGGTATTCGGATTATTTTTGATTTTTTTCTTATTATTTCTAATAATTTTAGATTATTTCTGAATTTTTATGACTATTTGGTACAAATCGAATAATTTTAAATTACTCAAAGTAGCAAAAGCTACAAAAGCATTGACTACTTTCATTGTAAAAATTTAAAATAATTTGATTTTTACTAGTCATAAAAAATCAGAAATAATCTAAAATAATCCAAAAAAAATCAAAAATAATCCGAACACCCAATAATCATTATTTGGCAGAAATGCTTTTAAACTATTTAAATTCGATTTTTTTTAACTCATGGCATTCAAAAATTATATCAGCTTAAATAATTTGTTTGTATTTATTATACAAATTTCAAGGCATTTAAGCTATATAAATACTTTTTTTAAGCTCACAGCATTCGAAATTTGTATCAGCTTAAATTCATTTTATTTTTTTGTCTTACTTCAAAGAAAAAGTGAATTTTGCATTCATCTACTTCGCATATGTTCAGCTGGCTCTTATTATGTTTTTCATACTTTATTTTTATTTTCATTTTTTTTTTTTTTTTTTGGTTAGCTGCAGATTTCGTTTTGACACTCCAACCCAGGCAAACCTCTTTTGCCTGGCGCGTAGATTATTATTTGTAAATTTTCCAATCTGCATGCGAGTGTGTGTATCAGTGTGTGTGTGTGTTGTTGTTGTGGGTTGGCAATTTGCATGTGGTTATGCGCAAATTTCATTGTTAAGCGCACTGAAAAGCAATGCAAAACTGCTGGACAGGCCATTCGGACTCAGGTCCAGTAACAAACAAACAAACAAACAAACAAATAGACAAACAGGCGGACTAACGGACTGACAACAATACGGAAAAAACCTTCGAAAAAAAATAAAAATGCTACTGCATGCAGATTTGTATTTGAGCCAGAATAACAACAACAACAGAGGGAAAACAACGACAACTACAACAAGTTGCAGCAAATGCAAAATAATGAAAAACTATCCGGCTTCCATTTGCAATAAGCTGCGGCGACGATTGCGGCATGTTCTGATGCTGATGCTGATGCTGATGCTTAGTGTACTCCTCCTGCTCTAAATATGAATATTCATTTTGTAATTTCTGCATTAGGTGTGGCTGTCGTTGCCGCTGCAGCTCCGACTGCAGTAATTAGAGTTGCGAGTGCTTGTGCGGATATTAGATAATTGGATGCGGCAACAATCCAGCTAATTATGCCCGAAAAACCAAGCTCTCTTTCACTCCCACTCCCACTCACTCTCTCTCTCTCTCTGGCACTTACCCATGCCAACAAAATACGTTACAACAATTTGGCTTTTTTATCCAAACTAATAGCTGCATATAAATCGCGAATAAGGAACAGGAAACAGGAAACAGAAAACAGAAGACAAGAAAACAATGGCAGTGGCTGCTAAAAACACCTTAAGCCAAAGAATACGCATAAAATTTTCACGATAAATTTCACAAACAAACACCTGAGATACATCATTAGATTAAATAGAATGATACAGCGCTCTAAAGACAAAAGTCTGAATAGAAACGCGTGCCGCGACATTAACTTGGAGGTAGCTAGTGCACAGTGGCACCAGCGCGATTAAAAATGTTTGACAATAATTAAAATAACAACAAAAATAAATGTATGTATCAGTGTAATAATCGTATGTTTATGTATATGTAAATGAAATGTAACCCTTTGTGTTTTTTTCCAATAATAAAATCAGACTCCCTGATGAAGATGGCAAAGACTATCGAAACGCGTAGGAGGAAAATTGAAAATTAAAATGTTTTTTTAATTTTACAATGAGTCACACTGGCCAGATCAACCCAGCAAAACAGCAACAACACAAATTACAGCACACACTGGCCCACAAATAAATTACACAATAATTAAAATTAAAACGAAGCTACAGTGTTTTAAAAATATAGTATTCAATATTGTGATTTTCTAAAAGCTTTAAATAAATAATGAATAAAATTAAACTAAAAGATCAGATTATTTAAAGTATACAAGTAAATAGTGTACTAACAAATGCTCTTACTAAAAATTTAATGATAATTTTACAAATACGCCCATGCCTTACCTTAAATTAATTATTATTTTTTTTTTCAAATTCAAAAGCTAACAAAATATTTGTTGACTAAAAAGTCTTGGCAGACTAACAAACAAACTTTTCTTAGGTTTAACTAACCCTTAGCCCACTGTGCTGGAGTTTACCTGGTGGCTGTGGCAAGCTCATTAGTGAAAAATTACTTTTGCGGTGACTTATGTCATTTCGCATGAATTTGTATTTGTGCTTTTATTTGCTACGCGGCTGCTTCTGCGGCTTTGTCTTGTTCTTGGCTAAGAAATCTCAGCTCATGTATCATCTGCCAGCTTCAGGGAGGGATGGACAGGCGACAGTTTATTTGACTACAAAAATATGACATTTTGTTGTTGTTATCGTTGCTGACGACAACTTTGGTTTGGTTTGGACTTTAAAGGCAAAAGGAATTTGTTAGTTGCACTTTAAATATAGGCAAAACAAGGTATTATAAATGTATGAGAATATATGCAATGGATGGGAGACTTTTATAATTTGTTGAATTGTTTATTTAACCTGCAATTAACCTGAAGTTATCAGAATTGAAGTATATTTATTAGTAAATACATTTTACACTATCTAAATATATTTAATTTTGAATAAATAGTTAATCATATTTTAATTTACTTTTAGAGTATTTTGTAGTCGTGTAATCATGGCAAGTTTCGACTTCCGTGCTCTCAGTTATTGTTGTTGTCATTTTTTAGTTATTTGCTTTTCCGGCTGCTGCTGCTGCTTTCCGCTTTTCCTGCTGAGCCACGCAATTTCCCGTGCCGTTACGTGCTGCAATTGCAGCCACGTCAAAAATGTCAAACTCCGTTGAGGCTTTTGCTGCTTTGGTGTCGGCATGCGAATCATTAAATAAAATGCTATGCATGTTGCTTACGTTACGTTGTCTCTGCCAAAGATTCAGCTCAGCAAATGCTGAGTCGCTTAATGAAGCCAACAAATACAGCCCATAAAAAAAACATTGTATTAACGTGGCGCAAGGGGCGTATGCTTAATTAAAAAGTTGCGTATACGTCACTGAAATGTGTTTAAAATTTATATAAACGTAACTGCTAAATAAATAACGAATACTTAAATTTAATAAAATAATAAAAACATATAGCTTTATTTAATTGAACAATTTAAGACATTTTATTGAAAAATAAAAACTGAGAGGTTATACAATTTTATAGATTTTAAATTAATATAATCGTTGCGCTAAAGCCGGAAACAACGAATACTTAAATTTAATAAAATAATAAAAGCAAATAACTTTATTAAATTAAACAATTTAAGACATTTTATTAAAAAATAAAAAAGTTTTTAAAATTAATACAACGAAGATTAATTTTAATAAAATAAGAAAAACAAATAACAAATACTTAAATTTAATAAAATAATAAAAACATATATCTTTATTTAATTAAACAATTTAAGACATTTTAATGAAAAATAAAATATATAGCGGCTATACAATTTTATAGTTTTGGCTTTTTCGAAATCGTTTTTTATCCATAGACATTGTTGATTTAACGCATTAAAATGTCGGATCAAAAAAGCAGATTGTGGCGCCTTATCAATGACTCTTTTGCTGCAATGTTGGCAAATTAAATTAAAATACCAACACGCAGCATGCTTCACGGCTTGTGTTCGCCAGTTTTACAGCTGCTGTGGCAACTTCAGCTTCAGCTTCAACTTCAACTTGTACTTGGCTGGCACGCTTCATATTGCAGCGCTGTGCACCATTTTCATCAGACCTCCGCGGTGTCATTTATCAAAAAAGCTAAAAGAATATATTTGCATTTTGAAATATGGCATTTTTATGCATTGGTGTGTTGCATTTTGCGCTGCTGCGTTGCCCCGCTGAAATTACCCATGCCGAGGCAGTGGCTGAGGCAGTGGCAACATCTCTATTTTTCTCCCCAACAAGCAAAAATTCATATAAAATACGAATTCATAAGGCGAAAAATATGCGAGCGTATGCGCGTGTGAGTTGTGCGTTGTGTATACGCCACGTTGGCCGCAATTTATGCATATATGTACTATATGTGCGCTTCGTATTCACATTCTCATTCTCACTCGTCTTATGCTATTTGTAACACGCTTTCTGCTCTTTTTATGCTTTGCTTAATACGTGTATGATAAAAGTTTGTCACGAGTGCATTGGCCGTTCATTCTGCAGACTGATTGCTGTCTCATCTGCGGAACAGGGCGCCACCTGTGTGTGGTGGCTGATTGAATGGCCAATGAAGTGGCAATTCCACAAGTTGCAGTCGGTCATTTCATTATAAGTTTTTTGACTAAAAGCTAAATGGAAATATCATTTGTAATTCTTTTCTAAAGAAGTCTCTATTAAAGTAAAAATTATATTTTCCATTACTTTGTCGAATCTTAAGAAAGATTGAATACGACATCAAAGTCTCATACAAAATTAAATTAAGCAATGACAGTCACTTTAAGAATTTTCTAAACAGGTTTATACTCTTTGAAACTCGAGACCTCTCGCAGTGATAATTATTCATTTACCTAAAGAGAATAATTACAAGAGAGACATACAGGAGAGACATATTGTTCACATGATACTACTCATTTTAATCATTTGAATGCTTAACAAATTGTTGTGCGATTATTCTTTTTGCACATTGGAACCAATTAAATGTTATACTTAATGTGCAACAACTAAGGCTTACATTTACTTGTCGTAGTATCGTGAGCTCAAAGGCCAAATTAAACGGAAGCTCTCATAAAGTACAATACTTAATGCTTTAATAAAACAGCAACACACACATGTTATTCAATTGTTGCCTGACTGGAGGGCGGAGACAGAGAATGAAAGGTTTTGGCAACAGCTATGCCAACAAATTAAGCATTGACTCTGCCTGCCCCTTGCTGTGGCATGGACTTGGGCCAAAGAGCAGAGTCTAGTCCAATAGCACTTTAAGTATAGTTCAAGCTTAACACTCAGTTCTCTATACCTCTTTCTTAGAGTCTGTTTTGTAGCCAGGTATTTTTGTTACTTTAAATACCCTGTATAAGGCAGGTAAAAGAGGTTATGGGTATTTCCAGAATCGAGAACGCGATATTTGTACGTCTTTGAATTAAAAATAAAATGGCAAAAGTTCACATTTTCAAAAAGTTTTCTCACGTGTTTAATGCATTTTAGCAACACTATTTTCATTATAAAAGACAAGTTTTAAAGACTTGTTTTTTCGAATTATTTATAAAAAACAATGCATCGCGAACGCGACGACAAATGGAAGTCATGTTTGACTTCATCTGACAAAAGCGAAAGTCAGTAAAAGGTGGCGATTAATTTGGAAGAGAATACTTTTAAACCATAATAAAATAATGTAACGCGATATCGCGAACGTGACAAGATTTCTACATAGTGTGTGACAAAAATTTGTTCAAAAATTGTATTTGAAATTTCGAAAAGAGCTTATTAAAATTGTTTTAAATTAAACATTCAATATATTTCTAGGTATTAAAACGGTTCTTGCTACAATATTACTATGTTATTAAGTGTAATCGTTAGAGCACAAACGGTCTATTATGAAAGTCAATTTTTAAAAAAATGTGAAAAATGTAGTATAGTGAATTTACAGGGTGACCAGAAATAACGGAGACAAACATTTTTAATTATAATTTTACTAAACGAGAGAAATTTAGCAAAGCAACAATTAGTAACGATAAAGTGGATCACTAGTAGTAAGATTCCCAGCCGGTTTCGAAATGGTCTAATCCAGTTGCCATGCACAGGCCCAAACGTGATCTAAAATTGTTGGCCATGGGCCGCAGGTCGGCGATAGGAGCGCATCCTTTTCACAGATGAGAAGCTGTTCACCGTCGAGCAGGCCCACAACCACCAAAACGACTGGATCTGGTCCGTAGAGGTTCCGAGTACGTCGGCCATTGTCAAACATCGCCAAAATCCGAAGTCCGTTATGGTCTAGGGCGGCATTTACGCCAGCGGCAAGAAACCCCTGGTTTTCGTGGATCAAGGGGTTAAAAGAAACCAAGAAGTGTACCGCCGCGACATTTTCGACGCCGTGGTAATTCCTTGGGCCCAGCTGCACTTCGGCGATGCGGACTGGACTTTTCAACAGGACTCCGGCCGGCTCACAAGGCGAAAATGACGCAAGACTGGTGCAAAACCCATTTTCCGGACTTCATCTCGTCTGCTGAATGGCCACCCTACTCGCCGGATCTCAACCCGATGAACTACAGCGTGTGGTCGACATTGGAGGCCAGGACCTGTGCTAAGCCTCACAAAAGTTTGGAGGCGCTGAAGCAATCGCTGCTCTTGGAATGGAACCGACTGTCTCCCGAGGACCTGCGGCCCATGGCCAACAATTTTAGATCACGTTTGGGCCTGTGCATGGCAACTGGATTAGACCATTTCGAAACCGGCTGGGAATCTTACTACTAGTGATCCACTTTATCGTTACTAATTGTTGCTTTGCTAAATTTCTCTCGTTTAGTAAAATTATAATTAAAAATGTTTGTCTCCGTTATTTCTGGTCACCCTGTATTTCAATGTAGAATCTAGCTGAGTTTCTTCTGGCGTATATTACTTAAATAAATAACTTGAATACATTTTTGGAAGAAAATTTCACAAGATGTGAGTTTTTTAATCAATTTTACGTTTTTATGCCAGGTAAACCTTTTCTGGAAATGCCCATATGGGCTCTCAAATTCGAAATAAACTTTAAAAGCAGATTCATATCATTTCTCTTTCTATATTACAGGGCATCAGCAATTCAAGCTTTGTTTGCTTAGAGCCTGCTATTTCCTGTTTGCTACTTCTTTTACTATTTGTAGCTCATTCATTTCTTTTCGGTTTTCGTTTTTCTTTGCTGATTTTTTTCTTCGTTTTTTTTTGCTGTGTTTACTAATTAACCGAAACATGCGCTCCTTGTAGTTACGCCTTCCTTTGCCACTTTCTTTGTTGCTCCTTCCTGTATGTGTATGTGTGTGTGTGTGTGTGTAGGTGTCTGTGTTTTTGTGTGTGGCATTGATGAAAGACCCGACACTGGTCCCCTGGCTATGTGTATTATTTTGCAATTAGACTGCCGGCCGTGCTGGTCAGAAACTCACACACACACACACACACACACTCCATTCAACTGCCACGCCCATTCACTTTGCTATGCGAAAATTGCTTGGCTTTAAGGCTTTTCACATGCCCGAATAACGAATAACGGCTGTTGAACTTTTTCGCTTACGCACATTATTAATTCGCTCTTTTGCTGTCATGTCAGCAATTTTTTTGTTTATTTGTGCTTTAATTGCGCTGCAGCACAATATTGCGCATACGCCCCATGAGTCCGTCGTTAATGAGCTGATAATGAATTTATTAAATTTACTACACGTTGCATTCTTCGCTGTTTTATTTCGTTGTTTTTTTTCGACAAACTGCACATAGATAAATTAACCGGCCATGTAATAATAATATTGTAATAAGCGAATGGGAAATGGGTTATGGGTTATGGGCTTATTACATGGATTGGCACTGCAATTACTTGAGTTTGGAGCGGGTGCGACATAATTTATTATTATGTATAAATTGATCGGCATTTTTGTTTTTTATTTTTACTTTATTATTGTTAATTTATGCACTTTGTTGAATTACTTTAATGCTCATGTTACAAATGAGTAATAAAATGAGAATAAAACCAAAAAAAAGAAAGAAAAAACATCGTGGCGTTAATATATCAGCATTAACAGCACCAGCCAGACCGCAATTTAAAAATCATATATAATTATTTATACTATATAAAATAAAGCATTAAAATACAAGCACACAAATTCACAAATTAGTTCGATAATAAATGGACTTGCACACACACACTCTCAAATAGTGCCACAAAATTTGTAAACATGTAATGCTAATTTCGTTTAAAAGCAATTAAGTCGAGTGCTTGATTTGTGCGAAATAATACCCTACTTTATGCCAAATAAGAGGGTTTGATGCTGTTGTAACAAACTCGTAAATCTCTACTAATTTTATGTTATTTATTATTATAATTTGTGCACAGGGCATCACTTATTCGTCCTGTCTTTTCATTACATTTGACTTTATTGTTAATTTTAACTAAGCGTTTGGTTTTTCGTCGAAAAACTGAAAACAAACACTATAATTACGCATTTGAATGTTTTACGCATTCTGCTTTTTGCCTCCCTCAATTGAAAGTTGATTCAATTAGCTGAACGAATTGCCTTGGCTGTGAAATTGTGGCCAAAACTGTGGCGTTGAATACATGTGATGAATATGTGTAGCTTTTGATTATACGGATTATATACGCAGTTTTGATAAATTGTCGTATATTTTAACTAGTTTTTAAAAGGGTCGCAAAACTATTTTAATTTTTTAAAATAGCTAAAACAAAATTTCTCGAAACAGCATTTGAATAAAAACCAATGTGGGAAATTCTATTAGTCCAAAAAGGGGGCACTTTTCTTCTCACACTTTCCAGCAACTCTAAATTCCATTGTACTCGTAATTTAATAAGCCAAAACGACAAGAGCTCCCAGTAAATCGAAATTATTATCTGACTGCGAACTATAAAATCTGTAGCAGACCACACAAAACGCACACTACACCCACACACACATACGCACACTAGCTTAACAATTGAAAATCAAACCACGCCCACTGGCTGGCCACAAGGAATAATAGAAGTAACACCCACACCATACATAGTGTGAGTACTTTGTGTGGTTCTATTGTTTTTCGTGCGCACGAAAAATAAAAATAACAAACATATACTAGATACTTGCTGGTCGACCAGGCGTATACGCATTATCAGGCGCATAATAAGCTGCGTCCCAATGCCACGTGCATTATTTATTTATTTAAAAACGCCGCCTGGCCACAGCTCAATTATGCTAAGGGAGGGGAGAAGGGGACCCAGGAGGGAGGAGTGTGCCAAGTCGTAGAGAAGTTGTGGAGCGGGCCCAACCTTTTTAGCCACTTTCGTTTTAATGTAATCAAATGAACGTGCCTGGCATTATTCCGTTGCCAATAAATTCCACGCGCCAAATAGACGAGCGTTGTTGGCTGGCAATCATCCTGCTCCAGTTTCTTCTGCCCGCGGAATCTTCGCCAGCTCTTATACAAACACAACACAACAAAAAAATAACAATGAGAAGCACTTGTCGATGCCTTTTCTTTTTGCTTTTTCTTTGGAAACGTGTAAAATTGAAAAATGCTTGAGTAGCCCAAAAACCGCAGCATTAAGACGAAGTGGGATTGGGCCTTGTCCTTGGTCCTTGGTCTGATGCTTGTCCTGGCCTGGCATAATTGAAAGGGACAACACGTCGAGTCGAGGCTATTAGGTTCACCCGCTATCATTGCTCCTGGGACACGGCAGAAGCTCTCGAGCAGCAACTAATGGATTTCGATCCATTCGCACTCGCCGCATATTTATTTATATTTATATTTATTTATTTATTTTTACTTAGCACAAGTACTTTAAAATGTTGTCAATGCAAACAGTGTAAAAAAATAAAATAAAATAAATAACAACTGACAACCGACAACGCACATCAAAAGCATTTTTCGACGTCCACCTTAAATCGGACTACAACGAGTATATGAAAATATGCAAAATAGCTGTGAAAAATATTTCTATTATTTATTTAGTCGCACTTCTATGTGCATGAGTGTTTGTGAGTGTGTTTGTACGTACGAGTACAACTCAATGATGCGAATGGAATGTGCTTAGAGAATATTTTCTATTGTATATTTTTCATATTTTACCCATTCAACCGGTGGGATATGGCGAAGGGTCCAAAGGGAAGTGTCCAGGGTCACGTTAGCCCATATATGTGGAAATGGAATATGAAGCGTGTGATTTAAAGCACTGAGTGCAAATACGTTGTACATTCTTACATTCAGAATTATGCATATGTCAAACTTAAATCTATGTGATTTTCTTTTAACAAAATACTTTTAAGTTTATCTAATAAAATGATTAAAATATTTTATATTTTTACTAACTCTTATACGGCTCTGGTTATATAATAACATAAAAAATTAACACCATTTTATTGTATACATATAAACACATTTCAATGGTTCTACGGGACGTATACTTAATTTTAAGCAGTGCGCAGTGCTCAGTTCATAGCTACCTGCTATGAAACTTCTATACTGTCTAACTGTCAGAGTTGTTGTAGTTGTAGCGCAATGATCGATCATTGCGCTATTATTATTGAACTCTGTTTTGCTCTCTCTTTCTCTTAATATCCCTCAATTTTTTCACTCTCTCATAAGTCTGTCTGTAAATAAGTTAAAGCTGATTGTGCTAGAGTTAATAAACTCTTTCTCTCTCTCTCTTTGTGGTTGTAAATATGTTTTCCGTAAGTTTATGAACCAAATGCAAATAATCAATCATATAACATAATAAAGTAAAATATAATATATTAAAATATATATTATAAATATCAATACAGTTTTAGTCTGAGAGCATAATTCGTACTTTTGACAGTCGATCTACTTATTTTTCTCTAACACTCTAGCTGCCAGTTTGTGATCAATTGTGATGATCAAATATGACCTACATACATAGCCAGTAAGTAATATATAAAAAATTAAATATTTTTTTTATATTATTCAGACCCCGAGTCAACTTAACAATATAAATATATATAATAATCTCGACACACGCACATTATTTTTTTTTAATTTAATATTTCCTTTTATTCCAAAGCATTCTCACACATTTATTATTCTTATCTTTAACACAAGCACTGCTCAACGCTAATCTTGGTTCCACTTCCACTGAAAGTTCAGTTAATAATGCAATTGTTGCCTCTTGTAGGGACTTTGATTCACACTGTGGGCACAGATCTTGGAGGCCGATTGGAATGAGAGCTTGACAACATTCCTCATAATATTGATCCTTCAATTTGTACCAGTTTCTCAGTGCCACTCTGCAGCTAGGCAAATCCTCTAGGACACTGATATGATTACAATTCGGATCGGCTTTCGATATTGTAAGCAAAAGGAGTAAACACACTCCCAGGAATGAGTTCATCGTTGCGCGATTAACTGATGACTAAAATCAATAATTTATATTTTTCAATTAATATTTACATTATAATCACACATTTATTTATTTATATATTTATATTAATTTGCGCTCTTTGTGACAATTTATAAGTTTCTCTTGAGAAAGAGAGAAGTCTAAGTCTCTAATAACATTTGATTAATTCTAGCTTAATTTTAATGGAATTGGTCTGTTCAAGAAATCTCGTTTAACAGATCCGCTCAATGTAGTTTTATCAGAGTATTCCACAGGTTGATGTATTATTTCTGTAGCATTTATCACTGCATGTATTTCACAGTAATCATCAAGATTCACAAATCCCTTGGCCTCCATCATTTCACAGCACTTCACATACAGTTGATCCTTTAGCTCATGTAATCGACGCAGCTGATCATTGCAGTCGTCCAGAAACTTGGGATCAGCCTCATCGCAAATCGGCTTCGATGCGATTCGCGCTATCAGCAGCAGGAGAACAAAGCTCGAATATGTTCTCATCCCGTCAAAGGTTGTCGCTTGACTAAGCCGGGCAGCTGAACTGAAATCTCATTTTTCAACATGTTTCTTATAAGCTCTCTATTTCTTATCAACTATTGGAGGCATTTAGCATTTGCATTACGCCGTGAAGTATCAGAAATTCAAAATATATATAAATAATAAGATACCAATGGAAAATAATTTGAATAAACAACATAAATTCATTTTTCAAAATTTATATAGTTAGAAACGATAAACAGAAAACAAAAGAGGTATTTTTTGTACAACATATATCGATATCTCTGGCTGCGTAATATAAAAAAGTCAATTAAACAGATCGTAATCAGCTCAATAAATATTCGTACAATACTATAAGCAATATTTTGGTTTTTATTTCAAAAAAAATTTGTATTGCATAAATAACGATTTAATATTATTTTAAAATCGTTCTTTCATACAATTTTGTACACTTGTTTTTCTTATTTCTTCTACATTTTGTACCCAACGCAATTCTTTCCATTTCTATATAAATCCTTTCGGTTGTTGTTGTTGTTGTTGTTGTTGCCTTCTCAGGGAAACTTAAATCGCACTCTGGACAGAGACTTTCACGGCCGATTGAAATGAGATTTTGACAGCATTTCTGAAAGTATTGATCCTTCAGCTCGTACCAGCGTCGCACTTTGCAATCATGTAATTTAGTTGGATCATTGACATTGACATTAATGTCAGCATTAGGAACAGACTTAATCCAAAGTATAAGTTCATCGCTGTGCGATTAAATCCTGACTGCATCGTTTTATTTACCTTATAAAAAGGCATTTATTTTGTACAGTTACTTAAGTAAATGTTTTGACAAATAAAAACATTCGCATTATATACTTTGCAAAAAAAACATTTCCATTCAAGAATATAAAAAGGCAGATCTTCTGGGTCAAGCTATATTGATAAATGAAAAGTAATTTGTTTCTTGTCAAAATATTTACTTGACTTACTGTATATATACTAAGAGGCTCCGCCTTTAGCTTTATTGACACATGGGAGCCTCGTCGGAGCTCTCTTTTGATATTATTCACGTTATCAGCAGCAGGAAAACAAAAAATGAATATGTTCTCATCCCGACAAAGGTTGAAATCTCTCTGTTTCTCTGTTTTCATATTTCTTATCAATATAAAGGCATTCATTAATTCTCTCGCCAGCTTATGATATAATGTATTTACTTTCAATCAGAAAACATACTAAATAATTATGAAATCTGATCAAATATTGTGCAACCTTTGTAAAATATTTTAAATCAATTTGTGTATTGATTAATATTTAAAATTTTTTTTTGTTATTGAGAATTTCGATTGCTTGAAACTGGAACTAAAATTATGACGAAAATTTCATTCGTTCACATTTTCCTTCCTTATTTGTGCAGTCAGGTCTCAATCGTCGATCCACTTCTACAGTTAAACTCTTTTCGGATAATACAATCGTTGCATTCCGTCGGGCCTTTAATTCGCACTGTGAGCAGGAATATTCACGGTTGATAGAAATTAGATCTCGACAGCAATCCTGATAGTGTTGATCTTTCAGCTCATACCAGCGTCTCACTGCCGTTTGACATTCATTATTATTACAACTCGGATGGGCTTCGATAATTGTCAGCAATAAAAGTACACATATTCCCAAGTATGAACTCATCGTTGTGCGTTTGAATCATGACTGAACGCTCCGATTCATTTTTAAAATTAAATAAAGCATTTTAAGTTTTCTTTTATTCATGCATTTTATGTATATGTACATATACATATGTACCTTCGTTTGCTATCTCTCGACAATTCCCCCGTTTACACATCCTTGATGTACAAAACTGCGTGCAAATTACAGTTCTTGGAAACTGTTATCATATTTATTAGCTGTAGTTCTTAAAGCATCTGTTCGAAAGACGGATTATTGATGCTGAACAAAAATACATATACTTAATAATGTGTAAAATAATCGTACACATTTATATAATAGACAGATGAGGTACCATTAAAAATAATAAAGAACACGAATTTATACAAAAGACAGATAATGCAGTTTAATCGAATACAAATTCATATAAAAGACGTATTTATTAACTTGTAGAATATGTGACATTTTTCAATCGAGAATGAGAGATATTAAATTATACATTAAATACATTCTCGTCTTCATTATACTTTGCACTGGTCATTAATATTTTGAAATTGATTTTGATAATATTCACTTCGTGGGTTAATAATTCCATGTATCCCAGCATGATTGTTGTTCTTTGATAGTTGCTGATATCCGGTTGTTTGTTGTGAGATTAAATTTGGACCAGTTTGTTGAAAGTTATTGATAAAATTCACTTCGTGGGTTAATCATGAAATTTAATTTTTTTTTTTTGGCAATTTGGAGTCGGATGGGTCTGCCATAAGAGTCTCGGTTCGGTATCGGAGACAATATAGAAAATTCAACAGCAAAAGGATTTAACATTTCTGAATTTCTGTTTGCACTTTTTAAACAGCCATCATTTAAAATTTCACATCTATAGATTTTCATTTTATGACAGCACTCCCAATATAGTCGATTTCTCAGCTCATTCCATCGTCGAAGCTGCGACTTGCACCATGCCCGAAGCTGGGAAGGTTTATTATCACAGCTCGGCGTCGATGCGATTCCCGAAATCAGCAGCAGGAGAATTAAGTACGAGTATGTTCTCATCTCGACAGAGACTGTTGCTTGACTGAACCAACTAGAGATTTTTTGAAAACAGCTTAGCTCAACTCTCTGATTTCATTTTTCTTCTCAATTAATGTAGTCATTTTGTTACCGGTCTATTTTATTTAATTTCCAGCCATTTTCAATTATATACTTGCAAATTCTCAACCGGTTTAAGAGTGGATTTCAGTTGTAAAATGTTGCCTCATGGACTAGGGTCAAAGTTTCATCAACTCACTTATATTGTACATACATAAGTGGAAATATTTTATTCTTAATTAATGTATTCATTTCCTGTTCCGAAGAACTTGTGGGATGGTTCGGAGGGGGCTCAGCTGAGGCCACCAGGCGGGTCGCGGGTTGCGGATAGCGAACGGCCACCCCTTGGGGAGGTTAGCTGCGAATAGCGAGTTTACCTCGTAATAAGCAGTCCCAGACAAACAGCGGGTACGATGAAGAACATCGTACTGACAAGGCGTTTGTGTTGCCGCCTTCAAAGCATAGCCTCACACACCCCTCTCCACCATAATTACCTACCCAATCCTCTCCCCCACATCTCATCCCGGGCCGGACTAAGAGTGTCACTCGTACCGTGCTGAGAGTCAGCTTGGCTGAGGGCCCGGGTTAAAAACTAGCTCAGTCGCTAACGGTGGGCTCAGGCAAGTGGCGACCGCCTGTTCTAACCAGCCTTATCCGGGCATGCGGACCTCTGCTCGGATGGACAATATATTTGTCGCGCTAATCGTGGGACCATATATGGAGCATAAAAGAAAAAATAAAAACCTTAAACCCCCGCAGGATCTCCCTGCGGAAAGTGTTGCTAGACACTTTGAGGACCGCCACCTCGATAGGGAGCGGCCCTCCAACGTGGTAGACCAACCTCCACGTAGCCAGACTCCGGCAGCCAATAGGAGAGTGCCACAGGCACAGAAAAGACAGACGAGTATGGATGGGCTTCGATTATTGTCAGCAATAAAAGTACACATATTCCCAAGTATGACCTCATCGTTGTGCATTTGAATCATGACTAAACTCACTGATTCATTTTTAAAATTAAGTAAAGCACTTTATTTATATTTTATTTGCACTATATGTATTCTTGTTTGCTATCTCTCGACAATTCCCCCGTTTACACATCCTTGAAGTACAAAACTGCGTGCAAATTACAATTCTTGGAAATTGTCATCTTATTTATTAGCTGTAGTTCGTATAGCATCTGTTGGAAAGATGGATTGTTGATACTGAACAGGAATACAAATACACTTCATAATGTGAAATATATACAAATAAACAATACAAATGTATATAATGAACAGATAATGTTTAATTATAAAATTAAAAAATACATATTTATATAATAATGTCGGACTTGGGCGAGCTAAGGCTCAGCCTGAAATGGTGATCTAACCTCTGTTAGATGCACGAGGTTGCAGCAAGTTTTACCAATTTTGGCAGTGGGTCAGCATTAAGAAGAAGAGCGAATGTAGTACCACGAGCTCTTTTATAATCTCACTCAACTCAAAAGCTCTCGTTTGGAGACAGTGAAGTGTGCTGCGCTTATCAGAATTGTAAAGAGAGTTACATGGTTCTGATTAGACAGCCGACACTTTACAGAGTCGATCAACGTAAGTTAAGAGCGAGAAAGCTCGAACATCAAAAAGCTTTCACTCAAGCGTGGCTTGACGAAGTTCTTATCGCTGTCCGTTAGCCATTTGAGCCATTACATTACAATTCGGATCAGCTTTCAATATTGTAAGCAAAACGAGTAAACACACTCCCAGGAATGAGTTCATCGTTGTGCGATTAACTGATGACTAAAATCAATAATTTATATTTTTCAACTTATATTTACATTATTTACATTATAATCACATTATAAACACATTTATTTATTTATATATTTATATTAATTTGCGCTCTTTGTGACAATTTATAAGTTTCTCTTGAGAAAGAGAGAAGTCTAAGTCTCTAATAACATTTGTGCAATTACTTTGACTTGGAATATACATTCATTCTAGCTTTTAAATTTTAATCGCCTGGGTCTACCCTTGAAATCTCGATCAACTGATCCGCTCAAAGTAGTTTTGTCAGAGTATTCAACAGGTCGTTGTATTATTTCTGTAGCATTTATCACTGCATATTTTTCACAGTAATCATTTAGATTCACAAATCCCTTGCCCTCCATCATTTCACAGCACTTCACGTACAGTTGATCCTTTAGCTCATACCATCGACGCAGCTGATCTTTGCAGTCATCCCGAAACTTGGGATCAACCTCATCACAAATCGGTTTCGATGCGATAAGCGCTATCAGCAGCAGGAAAACAAAGTTCGAATATGTTCTCATCCCGACAAAGGTTGTCGCTCGACTGAACCGAGCAACTGAACTGAAATCTCATTTCTCCACATATTTCTTATCAATTATTGGAGGCATTCAGCATTTGCATTATGCCGGGAAGTATCAAAAACCATATTTGTCTCTGTGTCAATTTTTTCCCCACGGCCAATGATCGACAAGAAAAAGCTCATGCTTAATTAAATTAATAGATAGTGATGGAAAATAATTTAAGTAGTCAAAATTTATACAGAAACGATAAACAGCATTATAAACAAAGGAGGTATTATTTGTATAACAATTATCGATATCAACAGTCTCTGACTGCGCTCTAAAAAAAAAATGTCAAATAGTAATCAGATCGTTATCAGCTCAATAATATTTGTACATTTTAGATTTTTATTTCAAAAACAATTTCGATTGCATAAATATACATACATTTATAATTAATTAATATTAATTTAAAATTATTTCAAAATCATTCTTTAATACAATTTTTTACACTCGTTTTTCTTATTTCTTCTACATTTTGTACCCAACGCAATTCTTTCCATTTCAATATAATTCCTTTTGGTTGTTGTTGTTGTTGTTGTTGTTGTTGTTTTTGTTGTTGTTGCCTTCTCAGGGAAACTTAAATCGCACTGTGGGCAGAGATTTTCACGGCCGATTGAAATGAAATTTTGACAGCATTTCTGAAAGTATTTATCCTTCAGCTCGTACCAGCGTCGCACTCTGCAATCATGTAATTTAGTTGGATCATTGATCTGATTGCAATTTCGATGAGCTTCAATTAATGTCAGCATTAGGAACAGACTTAATCCAAAGTATAAGTTCATCGTTGTGCGATTAAATCCTGACTGACATCAATTCAAACGTTTTTTTCAAATATATGCATCGTTTTATTTACCTTATAAAAATGCATTTATTTTGTACAGTTACTTAAGAACCTGTTTTGACAAAAAAAACATTCGAATAATATATTTTTCAAAAAATAATATTTCCAATGAGGAATAAAAAAGGCAGATCCTCTGGGTCAAGCTATATTAATAAATGAAAAGTAATTTATTTCTTGTCAAAACATTGATTTGACTCACTGTATATATACTAAGAGGCTCCGCCATTCACTTTACAATCATATAGACACATGGGAGCCTCGTCGGAGCTCTCTTTTGATATTATTCCCGCTATCAGCAGCAGGAAAACAAAAAATGAATATGTTCTCATCCCGACAAAGGTTGAAATCTCTCTGTTTCTCTGTTTTCATATTTCTTATCAATATATGAAGGCATTCATTCATTCTCTCGCCAGCTTATGATATAATGTATTTATTTTCAATAATATGGTCAATCAGTAAACACACTAAATTATTATGAAATCTGGTCAGATATTTTGCAACCGATGGAAAATATTTTATATCAAATAATGTTAATATTTTGAAATTTATTTTGTTTATTCTATGGATATTTTCGATTGCTTGGATATGGAACTAAAATTATGACGGAAATTTCATTCGTTTACATTTTCCCTGACCATTTTTTGTACAAATAGGACTCAACTTTCGATCCACTTCTATTGTTAAACTCTTTTCGGACAATACAATCGTTGCATTCCGTTGGGCCTTCGATTCGCACTGTGAGCAGGAATATTCACGGTTGATATAATTTAGATCTCGACAGCAATCCTGATAGTGTTGATCTTTCAGCTCATACCAGCGTCTCACTGCCATTTTGCATTCATTATTATTACAACTCGGATGGGCTTCGATAATTGTCAGCAATAAAAGTACACATATTCCCAAGTATGAACTCATCGTTGTGCGTTTGAATCATGACTAAACTCACTGATTCATTTTTAAAATTAAATAAAGCATTTTAAGTTTTCTTTTATTCATGCACTTTATATATATGTACATATACATATGTACCTTCGTTTGCAATCTCTCGACAATTCCCCCGTTTACACATCCTTGAAGTACAAAACTGCGTGCAAATTACAATTCTTGGAAACTGTCATCTTATTAATTAGCTGTAGTTCTTAAAGCATCTGTTGGAAAGACGGATTATTGATGCTGAACAAAAATACATAAACTTTATAATGTGTAAAATAATCGTACACATTTATATAATAGACAGATGAGGTACCATTAAAAATAATAAAGAACACGAATTTATACAAAAGACAGATAATGCAGTTTAATCGAATACAAATTCATATAAAAGACGTATTTATTAACTTGTAGAATATGTGACATTTTTCAATCGAGAATGAGAGATATTAAATTATACATTAAATACATTCTCGTCTTCATTATACTTTGCACTGGTCATTAATATTTTGAAATTGATTTTGATAATATTCACTTCGTGGGTTAATAATTCCATGTATCCCAGCATGATTGTTGTTCTTTGATAGTTGCTGATATCCGGTTGTTTGTTGTGAGATTAAATTTGGACCAGTTTGTTGAAAGTTATTGATAAAATTCACTTCGTGGGTTAATCATGAAATTTAATTTTTTTTTTTTTGGCAATTTGGAGTCGGATGGGTCTGCCATAAGAGTCTCGGTTCGGTATCGGAGACAATATAGAAAATTGAACAGCAAAAGGATTTAACATTTCTGAATTTCTGTTTGCACTTTTTAAACAGCCATCATTTAAAATTTCACATCTATAGATTTTCATTTTATGACAGCACTCCCAATATAGTCGATTTCTCAGCTCATTCCATCGTCGAAGCTGCGACTTGCACCATGCCCGAAGCTGGGAAGGTTTATTATCACAGCTCGGCGTCGATGCGATTCCCGAAATCAGCAGCAGGAGAATTAAGTACGAGTATGTTCTCATCTCGACAGAGACTGTTGCTTGACTGAACCAACTAGAGATTTTTTGGAAACAGCTTAGCTCAACTCTCTGATTTCATTTTTCTTCTCAATTAATGTAGTCATTTTGTTACCGGTCTATTTTATTTAATTTCCAGCCATTTTCAATTATATACTTGCAAATTCTCAACCGGTTTAAGAGTGGATTTCAGTTGTAAAATGTTGCCTCATGGACTAGGGTCAAAGTTTCATCAACTCACTTATATTGTACATACATAAGTGGAAATATTTTATTCTTAATTAATGTATTCATTTCCTGTTCCGAAGAACTTGTGGGATGGTTCGGAGGGGGCTCAGCTGAGGCCACCAGGCGGGTCGCGGGTTGCGGATAGCGAACGGCCACCCCTTGGGGAGGTTAGCTGCGAATAGCGAGTTTACCTCGTAATAAGCAGTCCCAGACAAACAGCGGGTACGATGAAGAACATCGTACTGACAAGGCGTTTGTGTTGCCGCCTTCAAAGCATAGCCTCACACACCCCTCTCCACCATAATTACCTACCCAATCCTCTCCCCCACATCTCATCCCGGGCCGGACTAAGAGTGTCACTCGTACCGTGCTGAGAGTCAGCTTGGCTGAGGGCCCGGGTTAAAAACTAGCTCAGTCGCTAACGGTGGGCTCAGGCAAGTGGCGACCGCCTGTTCTAACCAGCCTTATCCGGGCATGCGGACCTCTGCTCGGATGGACAATATATTTGTCGCGCTAATCGTGGGACCATATATGGAGCATAAAAGAAAAAATAAAAACCTTAAACCCCCGCAGGATCTCCCTGCGGAAAGTGTTGCTAGACACTTTGAGGACCGCCACCTCGATAGGGAGCGGCCCTCCAACGTGGTAGACCAACCTCCACGTAGCCAGACTCCGGCAGCCAATAGGAGAGTGCCACAGGCACAGAAAAGACAGACGAGTATGGATGGGCTTCGATTATTGTCAGCAATAAAAGTACACATATTCCCAAGTATGACCTCATCGTTGTGCATTTGAATCATGACTAAACTCACTGATTCATTTTTAAAATTAAGTAAAGCACTTTATTTATATTTTATTTGCACTATATGTATTCTTGTTTGCTATCTCTCGACAATTCCCCCGTTTACACATCCTTGAAGTACAAAACTGCGTGCAAATTACAATTCTTGGAAATTGTCATCTTATTTATTAGCTGTAGTTCGTATAGCATCTGTTGGAAAGATGGATTGTTGATACTGAACAGGAATACAAATACACTTCATAATGTGAAATATATACAAATAAACAATACAAATGTATATAATGAACAGATAATGTTTAATTATAAAATTAAAAAATACATATTTATATAATAATGTCGGACTTGGGCGAGCTAAGGCTCAGCCTGAAATGGTGATCTAACCTCTGTTAGATGCACGAGGTTGCAGCAAGTTTTACCAATTTTGGCAGTGGGTCAGCATTAAGAAGAAGAGCGAATGTAGTACCACGAGCTCTTTTATAATCTCACTCAACTCAAAAGCTCTCGTTTGGAGACAGTGAAGTGTGCTGCGCTTATCAGAATTGTAAAGAGAGTTACATGGTTCTGATTAGACAGCCGACACTTTACAGAGTCGATCAACGTAAGTTAAGAGCGAGAAAGCTCGAACATCAAAAAGCTTTCACTCAAGCGTGGCTTGACGAAGTTCTTATCGCTGTCCGTTAGCCATTTGAGCCATTACATTACAATTCGGATCAGCTTTCAATATTGTAAGCAAAACGAGTAAACACACTCCCAGGAATGAGTTCATCGTTGTGCGATTAACTGATGACTAAAATCAATAATTTATATTTTTCAACTTATATTTACATTATTTACATTATAATCACATTATAAACACATTTATTTATTTATATATTTATATTAATTTGCGCTCTTTGTGACAATTTATAAGTTTCTCTTGAGAAAGAGAGAAGTCTAAGTCTCTAATAACATTTGTGCAATTACTTTGACTTGGAATATACATTCATTCTAGCTTTTAAATTTTAATCGCCTGGGTCTACCCTTGAAATCTCGATCAACTGATCCGCTCAAAGTAGTTTTGTCAGAGTATTCAACAGGTCGTTGTATTATTTCTGTAGCATTTATCACTGCATATTTTTCACAGTAATCATTTAGATTCACAAATCCCTTGCCCTCCATCATTTCACAGCACTTCACGTACAGTTGATCCTTTAGCTCATACCATCGACGCAGCTGATCTTTGCAGTCATCCCGAAACTTGGGATCAACCTCATCACAAATCGGTTTCGATGCGATAAGCGCTATCAGCAGCAGGAAAACAAAGTTCGAATATGTTCTCATCCCGACAAAGGTTGTCGCTCGACTGAACCGAGCAACTGAACTGAAATCTCATTTCTCCACATATTTCTTATCAATTATTGGAGGCATTCAGCATTTGCATTATGCCGGGAAGTATCAAAAACCATATTTGTCTCTGTGTCAATTTTTTCCCCACGGCCAATGATCGACAAGAAAAAGCTCATGCTTAATTAAATTAATAGATAGTGATGGAAAATAATTTAAGTAGTCAAAATTTATACAGAAACGATAAACAGCATTATAAACAAAGGAGGTATTATTTGTATAACAATTATCGATATCAACAGTCTCTGACTGCGCTCTAAAAAAAAAATGTCAAATAGTAATCAGATCGTTATCAGCTCAATAATATTTGTACATTTTAGATTTTTATTTCAAAAACAATTTCGATTGCATAAATATACATACATTTATAATTAATTAATATTAATTTAAAATTATTTCAAAATCATTCTTTAATACAATTTTTTACACTCGTTTTTCTTATTTCTTCTACATTTTGTACCCAACGCAATTCTTTCCATTTCAATATAATTCCTTTTGGTTGTTGTTGTTGTTGTTGTTGTTGTTGTTTTTGTTGTTGTTGCCTTCTCAGGGAAACTTAAATCGCACTGTGGGCAGAGATTTTCACGGCCGATTGAAATGAAATTTTGACAGCATTTCTGAAAGTATTTATCCTTCAGCTCGTACCAGCGTCGCACTCTGCAATCATGTAATTTAGTTGGATCATTGATCTGATTGCAATTTCGATGAGCTTCAATTAATGTCAGCATTAGGAACAGACTTAATCCAAAGTATAAGTTCATCGTTGTGCGATTAAATCCTGACTGACATCAATTCAAACGTTTTTTTCAAATATATGCATCGTTTTATTTACCTTATAAAAATGCATTTATTTTGTACAGTTACTTAAGAACCTGTTTTGACAAAAAAAACATTCGAATAATATATTTTTCAAAAAATAATATTTCCATTGAGGAATAAAAAAGGCAGATCCTCTGGGTCAAGCTATATTTATAAATGAAAAGTAATTTATTTATTGTCAAAACATTGATTTGACTCACTGTATATATACTAAGAGGCTCCGCCATTCACTTTACAATCATATAGACACATGGGAGCCTCGTCGGAGCTCTCTTTTGATATAATTCCCGCTATCAGCAGCAGGAAAACAAAAAATGAATATGTTCTCATCCCGACAAAGGTTGAAATCTCTCTGTTTCTCTGTTTTCATATTTCTTATCAATATATGAAGGCATTCATTCATTCTCTCGCCAGCTTATGATATAATGTATTTATTTTCAATAATATGGTCAATCAGTAAACACACTAAATTATTATGAAATCTGGTCAGATATTTTGCAACCGATGGAAAATATTTTATATCAAATAATGTTAATATTTTGAAATTTATTTTGTTTATTCTATGGATATTTTCGATTGCTTGGATATGGAACTAAAATTATGACCGAAATTTCATTCGTTCACAATTTCCTTCCTTTTTTTTGCATTCAGGTCTCATTCGTCGATCCATTTCTACAGTAAAACTCTTTTCGGATAATACAATCGTTGCATTCCGTCGGGCCTTCGACTCGCACTGTGAGCAGGAATATTCACGGTTGATAGAAGTAAGATCTCGACAGCAATCCTGATAGTGCTGATCTTTCAGTTTGTACCAGCGTCTCACTGCCGTTTGACATTCATTATTATTACAACTCGGATGGGCTTCGATAATTGTCAGCAATAAAAGTACACATATTCCCAAATATGAACTCATCGTTGTGCGTTTGAATCATGACTGAACGCACCGATTCATTTTTAAAATTAAATAAAGCATTTTAAGTTTTCTTTTATTCATGCATTTTATGTATATGTACATATACATATGTACCTTCGCTTGCTATCTCTCGACAATTCCCCCGTTTACACATCCTTGCAGTACAAAACTGCGTGCAAATTACAGTTCTTGGAAACTGTTATCATATTTATTAGCTGTAGTTCTTAAAGCATCTGTTGGAAAGACGGATTATTGATGCTGAACAAAAATACATATACTTTATAATGTGGAAAATAAACATTTAAATAATATAAATTAATATAATAGACTGATAATGTACAATTTCAAAAATAAGTAATACACATTTATATAATAGGCAAATTTATATAAAATACAGATAATATACTTTAAATAAATACACATTTATACATACACATTTAAAATACGTATTTATTAACTTGAGCTCTATCGCCAAAGGGAGATATTTAATTATACAATAAATACTTTTTCGTTTTCATTATACTTTACATTGGTAATGCATTTTTAGTATTGATTTTATTTTTTGGCAAATCGCATTTTAACGGGTTTACCCTTAGAGTCTTGTTTCGGTTTCGCAGCAAATGAAGCAAATGGAACAATATCGGGACTAAGCATACAGTTAACATTTAAATTTGCACATCCCTTGAGTTTTATTTTATGACAGCACACCCGATACAGTTGATTTCTTAGTTCACTTCCACAGTAAAACTCTACAGTAAAACTCTTTTCGGATAATACAATCGTTGCATTCCGTCGGGCCTTTGATTCGCACTGTGAGCAAGAATATTCACGGTTGATAGAAATTAGATCTCGACAGCAATCCTGATAGTGTTGATCTTTCAGTTCGTACCAGCGTCTCACTGCCGTTTGACATTCATTATTATTCCTACTCGGATGGGCTTCGATAATTGTCAGCAATAATAGTACACATATTCCCAAGTATGAACTCATCGTTGTGCGATTGAATCATGACTGAACTCACTGATTCACTTTTTATACATTTATTTATTCCCGTTTGCTATCTCTCGACAAATCCCGCGTTTACACATCCTTGAAGTACAAACTGTGTGCAAATTACAATTCTTGGAAATTGTCATCGTAATTATTAGCTGTATTTTTTATAGAATCTGTTTGGATTCGGATTGTTGATGCTGAACAAGAATACATATACATTATAATAATACACATTTTTATAATGGACTGATAATGTATAATTAAAAAAAAATAATTAAACACATTTATATAAAAGACAGATAATGTAATATAATGAATACACATTTATATAAAAGAAGTATTTATTAACTTGAGCTCTACATATGTGACAAATTACAGGTCTCAATCACCAATGGGAGATATTAAAGTATACAATAAATACTTTCTCGTTTTCATTATGACGCTGTTCATGAATATATAAAAATTGATTTTATTTATTGCCAAATCGCATTCGTATCGGTTTGCCATTAGAGTCTCGTTTCGGTTTCGGAGCCAGTGCAGCAAATGGAACAATTGCGGGACTTAATATTTCTGAAGCCTTTCTCTTTGCACTTTTCATGCAGTTAACATTTAAATTTGCACATCCTTTGATTTTAATTTTATGACAGCACTCCCGATACAGTTGATTTCTCAGCTCATACCAACGACGAAGCTGAGATTTGCAGTCTGCCAGAAACTGGGAAGGAACATTTTCACAGCTCGGCTTCGATGCGATTCCCGCAATCAGCAGCAGGAGAATTAAGTACGAATATGTTCTCATTCCGACAAAGTTTGCCGCTTGACTGAACCGCGCAGCTGAGCTGAAATCTTATTTCTCCACATATTTCTCATCAATAATTGGAGGCATTCAGCATTTCCACTTAAAATTTCAATACACTATATCTGTATCATTTAATCATATTTTTCTCTGTGTAATTTTTCTTCCCGTCAGCTGAAGACCGTTCAAATAATTGATAGCGATGGAAAATAATTTGTGTAAACAATATAAATTTATTTTTCAAATTTTATATAGAAAAGATAAACTGCATTTTAAACAAAAGAGGTATTATTTGTAAAACAATTATCGATATCAGCAGTCTCTGACTGCGCAATATAAGAGAAAATAGAATAAACAGATCGTTATCAGTTCCATTAACATAATACATTTATATTTTTTTATTTAAAATAATATTTATTATTATTCCAATTCAATTTTATGCACTCGTTATTTTTATTTCTTATACATTTCGAAGAAAATGAGACAGGTCTTCCTGGTCTTTCCATTTCTGAAGCCATTCTCTTTTCTCTTTTCATACAGTTAACATTTAAATTTGCACATCCTTTGTTTTTCATTTTATGACAGCACTCCCGATACAGTTGATTTCTCAGCTCATACCATCGACCAAGCTGAATATTGCAGTCCGCCAGAAACTGGGAAGGAACATTTTCACAGCCCGGCTTCGATGCGATTCCCGGAATCAGCAGTAGGAGAATTAAGTACGAGTTTGTTCTCATCTCGACAGAGACTGTTGCTTGACTGAACCAACTAGAGATTTTAAAATCAGCTTAACTCAACTCTCTGATTCAATTTTTTCTTCTCAATTAATGTATTCATTTTGTTACCGGTCTATTTAATTTAATTGCCAGCCATTTTCAATTATATACTTGCAAATTCTCAACCGGTTTAAGAGTGGAATTCAGTTGTAAAAAGTTGCCTCATACAATCAATACTGGGGCACAATTTTCATCAACTCACTTACATTGTACATACATAAGTGGAAATATTTTTCATTTCCCCTTCTGTGGCTCTCAATTGAATCTTGATGCACGTGTCCTGGCACAAAGCCCAATAGGATTGTGTGTGGCAGTCATTCCATTGTCGAATCGTACACTCAGTTCCCAAAGGGTGCAAAAACCACTCCAGCCAGGAGTCGTTAGTTGCCTTCTTTCCCTTATTTCCCACTCTCCACTTTCCTCTCAGAGGAAAAAGATGCCCAATTCATTCGCTCCAGGGCTAAGGAAATGGGGGCCAATGGGTTTTTCTTGTTCTTGTTCATTCATAATAATTTTTATTATGGGTCATCGGCCATTTGTTTAACGCAACACACACGCACACACACACACACCCTGCGGGTTCCTGGCCAGGTCCATTTCATTCAGCACATCTATTAGGCCAAATGTATTCTGGCCATAGACCCTTTTTCTGCCTGCCTGTTTGTAGTTGAATACATATATTGTTGCCGGTTGTATTTCAATGGTTTTTATACTTTTTATTTTGCATATTTTTGTATTATTTGTTTTATTTATGGGACTTGGGAGCTGATAAATGGCTCGGCCCCTGTTCCGTGCTCAAGCTATCATCGTGTTGATGTGATTTCTTCTATGCAAATTATTTACATAGCCGTTGCTGAAGGACATCGATTGATAGATGTGCTTAGAGCTTAGCAGCTGTGCGATGCTTCAAGCTTATTATATACTAATAGAAAGAAGTTCTAAATACTAATCACAGCACGTAGCAACACTCTCGGCTGATTAGCACTTAACACTCTGCTAAAATGGCATTGATTAAAACACAACCAGCTTGACTTCTTAATTCCCAAAGAGCATTTGAAATTTAATTCAATTGCCATAGAAATATTGCATACAAAATAACTCATGAAATTATTGCACAAATTTTAATTGAATTCAATTTAATATTTGCTTATGTGTAATTCTCTTCTCTCTTCTCTCTTTTCTCTGTCGCTCGTTTTGTTTACATTCGATTCGTTGACTTTCTGTAAAATGCAATTAAATTGAACTTGATGCAATTTTCGCCAACGGCATTTAGTTTTATTATCATCCTATCGCCCAGTCTCAGCCTTTTTCCTTTTGTCGTCATGCTGAGCTACATTTTCATTTTTGGACCAAACAATTGCACAACTTTTCCGGTCTATTTTATTTAATTGCCAGCCATTTTCAATTGCATTTTGGATTCAGAGCTTTAATTTATCTTCTAAATCCATATAAAACTACATATAAAACGAAATGAAGACTATAACTCTATTTATGGCTTTCTTTTTCAATCAAATCTATTGCATTCTTATTTATCGCGTTAATATAACAAAAATTATGGCTGTTTTTAGTTTTTAAGCAAAATAATCGCCTAAAAGTATGCAGCAGCAAGTTTATAGATAATATTAAAATATATCTGAATTGTGTAGTGGGTATCTCTTAGTCAGTTTGTCGACTATAACGTTCAATTTGTTTAATATAAAATTCTGTAATATTCAACTTAGCTTAACACCTGCAGTTAAGAGAATTGCTGTATAATCAGCATATGCATAAATAAGCAACTAATGTTGTCCAGCGACTGTTGCGTAAAGTTATTGACCCAATTACTAGAACACAAGTGTAGGCCAACATTCATCACTGTCTCCACTTCTAGACCTAATAAACCAGAGTGTTTCAGTTTGCCCCTCGTGTCCAGAACTCGAACAACTTTCAACTCGCTGCATTAAAAGCATAGTTAGCACATCATTATGTTGACTCAACTTTCAGATAATTATACCCTTCCCAAAGATACCAACATTTTGTCAGTCAAAAAGGTATCCTACTCACGACTAAATGAAAGAGTTCTGAAATAAAAGTGTATTTTATCTTCGTTAAGCTTGTGTTAACTAACGCTTTTTGTTTTTAATTACTCGTACCTCACTTTGGCTGTTGTTTTTTTAGTTGTTCAACATTTGTTCACGCTTTTCTTCTGCAGCGTCTCTGGCATTAATTGCATTAATGGAAGAGTGCATTAATAAAAAATATGTTATGAGCGGAAAATAGAAATAAAAGCTAATGTAATTACAGGCAGTGCTTGTTACGCCTTGTTGCCTGCAACGTGAAGCCAATGCGGCAGCTTTATACACTAAAAATAATAAAAATTCAACAGCTTGTTGCCAATTCTGTTGCATTGCGCATACGACGCGTTGGCTCGCTGTAGAAACGACTGCCAACTGCCAACTGCCGGCGGCTGCTTAAAAGCTTTGCATTAACTATTAAACGCAACTTATATTGCATAATGGGCATCGTTACTGCAGCGAGGCGAGTGGAGAGTGGGGAGGGGAGAGTGGAGACTGAAGAGGGGCCATTTAGTTGGCAGCGGGGCAACAAATGCAACGAATGCGAAACAAATAAAACGTAAAGTGTGCGCCGGGAAATTGGTGTCAGCAAAAGACCCGCGGCCAGACACCAGCGAAAGCGAAATGCAAATAAAACTTGGACTAATTTAAATGAACGGCAACTCTTTTCTAGCCCTTCCCCCTCCCCATTTACCACGCCCATTTTCAACACCATTTGCTTTTATGATTTGTGCCAATAAATTGATGCCCATAGACGTGGGCGAGTCAATGCAGCATTTTCGCTAAATAAATTTTTATTTACTTTTATTGCATCGGATTTAGCCAAAAAGAGCAGCCATGTTAGCGGAATGTTTGTGAGCCAGTTTAAAAAATTCATTCGTGGCACAAAGCAAACAGGCAGCGTCGAGTCGCAAAGAGGAGGGAGAGTTGGCAGAGCGAAAATGCTATAAAATGCAATCAGCTGCAAAGAAAATGGTTTTTGCTTCACCTGCCACAAGCTACCAGTTGCCAGTAAAGACTACTCTTGTCAGTGGCACAGCAGCAGCTCCTTGTGCCACATTCCACTTGCATGGCATAAATTAAATCGCAACAACAACGTGGACAACGAACTGATGCGCAGCATATGCCATGACGGTGACAAAAGGGGCAAGTTGCAAGGAGCATGTGGCACGGTGCATGGAACACGGAACACGGGGCAAAGCAAGGCAAGGCAAGGCAAGGCGAGACGAACATATTGCCGCAGCTGAGCATGCCAAATGTCCTTATGAATGCAGACAAGCATGTTCGTTCGCCGGACAAAGGCATAACTGACAACTTGTTGAAAACGGCGATTATAAGTCACTTAACAGCAGCTTATTGCCCATTTAGATGAATTATCAATTAGCTGGACCATCGCACGGAATGATTTGACAGTAATTCGAAATTAGATACTTGATTTAAGGATACTTGGATAGAAGAATACAGTCGTTACTTGAAAG
>JBAMBJ010003625.1:0-121606 GCA_037043495.1 Drosophila recens
TTTCATAAAATAACTTACTAGAAAAATATTTTTTAAAATTAAGAAACTATTTATACACATTCTATTCTAACTTATATGCAATTAACAAAAAAAAATTCGATCTTTTAAATCAAAAGTAATATTTTTTCTGTGTGCTCTTTTGGCCAAAGCGGTCAAGAAGTCGGAGACAAGTTACAAGTCAAGAGCACGCAGCTTAAACATCACAGCTCGTAAGCCACAACTCGTAATAGTTTTGCAGGTTTTAGACTCAACAAACTCAACAGCATTCAACACTCGACTTGGCTTTGCAAATGTCACAATCGGCTTAATGGTCATTGGCCAATCTGGAGAGTCATGTGCAAATGTTTGAGGTGCAATCCACAAGATGCCTCGACGTTTGATATGTGCGCCAAACTAATTAAGACATTGCTCGTGTTACGAGTTATGGGTCAACCTTTTGAGTTTAGAGCTCAACTCAAAGCAATACACACACATATATACATTTACATATATGTGTACATGTGTGTGGAGCCACTGTGAGCACTTAATGTTAAGCTGCTTAGTTGTTAATTGAATTAGTTTACGAGTGAGGCATTGCATTCGCCTTTGGGTCTATGAATTGTTTATTGGCGCATAAAATGCACTCACTCAACACACCCACAACATCACACACACCCACTAACACACACACCCGCAATTACACTTGCACTTGGTATACAATTAGATTCTTTGTTGTGGCTGCCAAAGCCAAACAATTTTTACTCTTTATGCGCTAGCTGCAATTCTTTTTCTTTTTCTATTATTTTTTGTTTCTTTTTTGCCTTAGTTTTTTTAATGAACATTTAATTGGTTGCATCTTGGCTTTGACTCTGCATCTGTTCGCTTGCAGCTGCTTACATAATGAAACGATCATGGAGCTCTAAGTAAATTGTTTAATTAAGCCATTAAAATGCCATAAAAATAATTAGCAGGCACAGCAAAGACGGGAAGTTAAAGAGGCAAAGACTCTAAGTATAAATAGCTAAATAGGCAAGAGTTCAAATGGCTTTTGACATGCGACTCTTGAGTTTAATGAGCTCAAATATCATGGCTAAAGCCAGAGCAAGGTTAAAGTGGGCAAAGCCCAAGAGCTGTTGAGAAATACAAACAACAATTATCAAGACATGTTGCTCAAACTACAATCAAACGCTTGCCATGCTGAAATTTTCTTAAATTAATTCAATTTAAGAAGAACTACTTTTAATAAACACCTTGATGGCAACAGATACTCGACTTAATCAGTAGCTAACTTATCGACCAATCTGCTGGTAATGTTGGCCAAAAGCCCAACGGATGTGTGGCCAGCAAAGTGTCATTAATAATGACAGAAACATTGACTGAAACAACAAAATCAACAGCAGAAACCAAACAGGCTGTCACCATGACGATAAATGATTACAATATCATTAATTCAAATATGCCACAGTATCAAAATTCCATTTAACAAGAGGCTATCATTATTATGCGATTCAGACTTCAGCTGAATACTATTAAAGTTAATACAAGAATCAATTTATAGAGAAATCTTTAATATCATTAAATCAATAGAATATTCTCCTTTCTCTCTTTATTATTTATGCTAAGTGAAATTTAATTGAAAAAAAATCAATGTTTAATTAAAAACAATCAATTGTTTTCTCGAAAGCTATGCTGCTGTTAGAGATAATATTAATTGTGAATAAAAATGTCATGCACAAAGGCTCCACATTTTTTTTTATTAATTTTAATAACTTTACTGCATTCTCTTCATACTCAGTTAAATTAAATTTTAATAACGCCGGTAATTTATAACACGATTGCCGCAACATAAAAAGAGAAATTTGTGCGCAAAACAATCCGATTTCATTAGAGAAATTTCAAACCAGAAGCCCTCTCAATGGGTCACTCACAGAATCACATCTCCATTTTATTCAACTTTACAGAAAAAAGCTAACAATAAAATCGAATTTCAGAATGCGACAAACAAGCCAATTACATACAAATATTTCGATGCGAAATTGTCAAATAAATAACGATAAATAACAGCAAATTGTGCCGGCTCCAAATCATATTAATTGTCAAATTTTAACAATAAAATTAAAATAAATATATTGTATTATTATTTTCATACATTAATGTGTCAATTTCTGACAGAGACACTAGCAAACAAAAGAACTATCCATCAACTTTTTTTTAAATAACATTATAATCTTCAAGCACATTTATAGAAATTTAACTAGTTTAAAGCAAATCGATTTCAATCGAATGATCAAAGATCGACTGGGCAGAACCATGAAGCAATTAAACTCGCGTCCACTGTTGCGTATACGTAACACCCAAAATACATACATATATAAAATTTTAATTTGCCCATACGCCATTGATGGCACAATATTCCGGCAAAACAATTTAAGCCCAGAAACACTCAAAAAAAATTGAATATAAAAATCTCAGCGCACACACACAAAAATCATAAAGAAAAATTGAAATAAAAAACTAATAAAAAATAGCAATGGCTGAACCAATTTAAAAGAAACAAATCGAACAATAGGAAAACACGCATTTCCACACGTGAAGTGTCGCAAAAACTTTTTGATTATATTTTCCGGAAATGCAACAAAATTGTAATGTCAATCATAGAACCTTTATCTGGCATGTCAAATAGAAAATGGAAAAAAACGGTGCTCCACATGCTTTAAATGCTTACAAAGTAAAGTGTTTGTGTAATTCGTTTAGTCAATTATTTGCATTTTCATTTAACTTCTCACAGCTTTGCAGCTGACAGTCATTTTTTTAACACTAAATATATTTAGATTTTAATCATACAATTTGTATTGAAAAGAGTGTTAAATTTTAAATAATAATTTTTAAACTTTAAATTTATTAATCTTCAACTCTTCTAGCAAAGTTTTTTCTAAACATTAAAGACAGAGAATCCATAAACTTGAAAGTAAACTATCTGCAAAATCTCTCCCCCAGTTTCCCCGCTATTGCGTCAGCTTTCGCTCAGTGCACACGCTAATTGAACTTTCAATGAAACTCGAGTCTCATTAGAAAGTAAGAGCCGAGAATCGAGAGACTAATGTTCGAGCAGAGTAGAAATCAGCGCGGCTTCAAAATGAAAATGAAATTAAAGAACAACAGAAGCCAAGAGATGGAGGTGATTAGTTTTCTTTTCTGCGTTTCTACTTTGTGTTCGCAATTCGTCTTTCGTCCGTCTTCGACATTGACTTGAAATTGTTGTGTTCGCTTTCTTGCAATTCAATTGAATTGAAATCAAATCGAATTAAATTAAATGCAATTATTTTATCATCAATTGGCCAACTGGCTAATTGGGTTAAGTGCGTTGCCGCTTATCAACGGCACAACAACAGTGACTAATCAGTGAATAACGGAACGTCATTGTTTATGAGTTTGGCATGCACTTCAAATTAATTAGCTTGGCCAGCGAATTCGTCTCGAAATTGTTGTTGTTCTAATTCAATTGACATGGAGCACGAATGTATAAGTGTTTTATATATTTTTGCCAAAGAGCGTGAACATTTTGCCATGTGCGTGCTAGAGAGAGATAGAGTGAGAGAGAGAGAGAAAAGTAACAGCAAATTCTTCCCAACCAAAAAAATAAACTATACACAAATATAATATTTGTGGCTCTCTCTCACTGTCTCTCTCTCTGGGGGCAGCTGCGGATGTTGTCGCCAGGTAGTCAGCAACAACCACAAAAACAACAGCAACAGCAACAACAACAACTCCCAGTGGCCAAAGGTGTGAAGACAGAGACAAAAACAAACACTAGCCAAATATTTGTGTGTGTGTGTCTGTATGTATATTTAATGCAGCTTAACTAAAAAAACAAACAATAGGGCGAGAAAGGTGGCAAGCTAAAGGTCAATATTGAAAATTGATAAACAGCCAGCGTTGGAAAAATCAACAACAAGAGCAAGCGCAAGAAGAAGAAGGTGATGAAGCAGAAGGTGAAGAGCAAGAGCATAAAAGCAATCGAGGGCTATCAGGTCTCCCTCAACGTTGCGGTCTTATAATTAAAAGTAAACAAAAATTGCGAAACTCGCAATTAAATTTTAAACGAAAAATTCGGTTTGGCGTTTAAATTTAAACTAGAAATGAATACATCAACATCAACATCAGCTGAACAGCACACAAACCAAAACGAATTGGAGCATTATAAATAGAGGCGTCTATTTTTATTATAAAGCTCTCAGCGAACAAACCCAAACAACAACAAAACATCGAACAAAAAGGGGCGAAATATTTTAATCTGATTTAAAACAATTACAATAGACTGCCCAATTTACACAAGCATGAAAATCACCGAGAGAAAAACAATTAAGTCACTTTGACAAACACACAAAGTGAACTTGTCTTATATATGTATATACTTAGATCTAGGCGTAATGCGATTAACACAAAATATCAGGCCAACAAAATGGGGCAAATGCTATTAATAGAATTTAATATTAGAATGCGAAATATCTAAACTAAATGTAAACTGTAAGAGCTGCAAGGTATTACACATTTTAACAGAATTTTAATTGAAAATTCTAAGGGGAGCCAACACTTAAAATTCTTAATATGATTTATGACTGATTTATGCTTATGCAACCATTTTGCACTAAACATTTTGTTATGAGAATTTAAGTGAAATTTTTCGTTGTTAAATGGAAACCAACAAGAATTTTATACATCAGTTTAAGTCGTTCATTCAAATTAATTCAGTCGATATATCCGCATAATAAATTCAAGTATATTGCTTCAGAAATCCTGCTTCGTAATGCAACTTTCAACTGCTGCTCATCTGCTTTGGGGCATTTAAACAACATTCAATTATTTGCATTTTTCCCACATTTTTTATCCAATCTCTACATATATGTACATATATATATATTTTTAATAAACAAAATGCCAAACGGAAGTTTCCATTTATTGCATACAAAAATAACATCCGAAATGCATGTGCAAGTATGTTGTAATATTTTGAAATTAAATTTCTGCATTTTTTTAATCTTTTTTATTTTTTTTATTAATATTATTTGGCTGACATGCGCTTTTCGAACAGCCATTTCATGGCCGAACAAACACAAGCCAAAATGAAATGGTCGATATGACAAACATTAATATAGTAGTAGTAGTATTTTATACATCAGATATACTTATATGTATTCTTAATAAAAGTAAACTAAAGTAAACAATTTTTATTCCCTATACCTAAACTAAACCCCTAAAAATAAAATACTAAAACTAAGTTGAAAAGCAACCTGAATTTACTTAATATATATCATATATCATATATAGGTTATATTGCCAAATATGGAGCAAAACAAAGTGAAATAACTTTAGAGGCCATCTAAAGTCGGCAACTGATATGTATGAAGACAAACCCAGAGTTGAATTTAAAATTTAATTAACATCAACTTATACGCAGACTTAATTGCTATGCCAAAATGCAAATTTGCAACTCGAAAAGTTGTAGGCCATGGCGAAAACCTCTCAATTGGTTGTTGGTTGTTGTAGAAGGTGTGTGCACTCGTAATCACATGAATCAAAAGGAAATATATATAAACTATATGTCTGTCTATTAAAGTATGTATTTTATTATACTTGATATTGAGTGGGCGTCAAATCTCGATTGGTGTTGCTGACGTTGAACTTAATAAATATAGTACGTGGAGTCAGATTCGATTCCTCTCTGTCTGGATTCGAATACGTGAACAATGTGCGTCATCAACACAACACAACACAACGCAATTAATGTAAGCAAAACAACAACAACAGCATCAGCGACAACAAATCTGAATGACAACAACAGATGCGTTTTCATTTCCCTGAAATTCATTTCAATTTTATTGGGCAGGCAAAAAACAGAGTCAAAATCAATCAGACACTCCAATAATTGTAGTAACAACAACCGAGACGCGACTGTAAATTGTTGTTTTTTCAGCTAGAACTTAAATTATTTGTGGTTGAGGTTTTTAACTAAAGGTTGCTCTATACCCTTGCAACATAAATATCTTACCGGGGCTGTGCCACGCCCACCCTTGCGACTCTGTCACTGTTAAGCGATCTGATTTTAAGGTTTGGCCTTTTTTTTTTGGGCCGCGTTGGTTGCGGTTCGTCTGCTGCCTTTTCAAGTGTTGTTTGCTCAACGAGTTTTCCTCAACCAAAATGCTTAGCCTCCAAAAAAACAGAAAAACAGAAAATGTACCGTAAGCTTAAAGCCAAGTCAAGCATGGCCAATGCTCTGGCAGTTACTTGTTGCAAGAGCAGAGCAATTTAGTAACTTTATTTTGGTATCCACTATTCTATAAGATTTAATTACAACGTCCTCTTCCTCTTTCACCTGCAAAGAACTTGCCGAAAACAGTAGTAGAGGGCAAAATAAAAAAATAGAGAGAAAAAAAAACAGTTACGCTTTGTATTTTCAGTATTTTTTCTTATTTTTTTGAGCCAACTAAATGCTGCCCCGTTTGTTGGCCCCCATTTGGTATTGTTCTGTTCATGAGCTTTGCACTTTTGTTAAAATGTTTGACACAGTTTCTGGGCTGCTTCTGTTGCCGTTTTCAGAGATTGAGACTTTTCGCTTTTGGTCTTTAAATAAATGCCATTATAAGTAAGTATGTAGTTCTGCTTTGAGATGTCTTTATGCTGGCGTGAAATTCTAAAAGCACCAAAATGAAAGCCATGCCGAAAATATCCAAGTCATGTTCTGGAAAGCGTAACAAAAGAAGTCAAGAAAATTGTATCTCCGAGTATCTGTAGCTCTCTATCTCGCACTTTAGAAACTAAATTATCTACGACATATGAAACACACACACACACACACAGAAAAAGATACTCACTAAAGCACTAAAGAGATTTTAATAATGCGTATCTTTTACACTAGACAAAGTTTTATAACTCATTAACCTTTCCGACCAGAAAATTCTGTCTGACGTCGCTTTGGAGTTTCCACGTTTATTTGTCTGTCTGTCTGTTTTATTGTTATGCTTGTAGCGTTTTGTATTTCTATTTGTATATTTGTATTTGTCCAAGTAATATGTATATCTGGCATCTGTGTCACTGGGACAGACAGACTGTAGCTGTATCTTTAAGATACTCAGCACATTTATGCTTCGTTTAATGCGCTTCATTTCACTTGGGGCAATTTAGCATTTGACTTGTGTGTCTCGCATGATTCTCACATTTTGCCAGCATCAATTAAAATTTAATTTCTGATTAATCATGCAGTTTAATAGCATCAACAACAATATCAACAACATCAAGTTCAATGCAAACAATAAAAGTGCTTTAATTTTCTTTAGAGTAAGAAAAAATAAACATGAGACAGGGAAAAATGCTTAGAAAATCAAAGTTCTATTCTATTGATGACCTGTTTGTCTAACGGCTTATGCAGTTACTTTCCCGGTAAAAAGAAAAAGAGAGTGAGATAGAGACAGAGTGAGATAGAGTGCAAGGGCAACGACCGATTAAAATTATATCGTTATGTGCAACGGAAATGTTCACAACATTGCAGCTTATAATAAAAGTCATAATCTACATACTGAACAGGTGTAGGAATAGGAATTGCCTGGAGAAAGCCAACTACAACTAACAACTTGCAACTGCTTAAAGCAATCAAAACAAACCCCAAGTACGAATGATACAACGAATGTAACAAGTCAACGAGCGAGGCATACAAAGTACATTCAAAGTACATTCAAAGTTCATTCGGATCCGAGATCCGAGGCCTCTTTTCTTTGGCATGTGCTGCGGCTTCCTGGTCTCCAGTGTTGGATTCGAATGCGTTGCTTTGCATACTAATACGAGATAAGGTAGTAGAAGAATGCTTCAGTCGAAAGAGCTATCATTTTAAAGACCCTGTACTGTAAAAAAAATAGCCATAAGCTGGGTATTTTAATCCCTGAATTTATTGTAGGAAAGTGTTTACATTTTTAGAATATAGCCAAAATTAATTAAATAAAGTATAAGCAAAATGTATTTTGACAAACTAATCAGACCTTCGGCCTTTTTTTTAAGTACAGGGTCCAAGTATTTTAGGTATTTAACAGAGCTCGCGCAACAAATATGAAGAAGATACTCAAGTGGGTGCGAGTGCGAGTATTCATGAGTAGTTTGACTAGTTTGAGCTACGTACCACTGAGCATAATTTGCCTAGCAAACTCAACAAACTCAATAAACTCAAAATGATACAAGCTAATTGTGTAATTCCCGCTCAGCTGAAGACCAATGAGAGCCAACAACGGTGTTGGGAGGTCGCTCCGAACAGCCCATGAAAATAAACGAGTTTGTGAATCACCAGAAAACAAGATTAACTTTACTATTCTCTCCTATGAATTGCATATGCTCTTCCTGTCAAGTATGAGAATTTTCCACAAGTTCAGTTTAAATAAATAAACAATTTGCATTAATTGGACATGAGAAATAAATGTTTTCGACAGGCAAATCATTTGAGAGCTATCAATTAAAGTCTAGACTCGAATTTATTACCATTTCAAGAGAACTATAGTTGGGAAGGGCATCAATGTAGTCGGCACTGTCCATAGACAAATGTCTGGCATTTTCTGTGCGACTATTGCAATTTAATGCACGAAAATTTCATTGACACAGTTTTTAGGTTTTGTTTCTTGTTTCTTTTGCTTTTTCTCAGTTGTTTTTCCTTTTTTATGTCAGCGACAAAACTCGTCGGCAACTGTAAAAAAATAAAAAATACTAAAAGTTCGCCAGACCATGGGCTATCTTGGCCGTTGTATCTCTTTAAGCATATGCAAATTTATGTAGAACGCGAGATTTGATTGCTCGGTGCGCTCTGTAATATAAAAGGCCTGTTCCGAACCGAACCGGTTCTGCCGAAGAAATTCCAAGAAGAGTTCTGTTCCTTTCAACGATCAATGACTTCGATTCAATCAATGCCAAGAACTTTCTCAAACATTTAATTGAAGTATCTTTAAGATACATTCTAACAAATTATCTAAACATAAAAGTTTAGTGAATTTGACAGACTGGTTAAACATCTCTTCATAGATATCTACTTTATATTTTAGATGTATATATATATTTCTCTGTTGTTCGTTCATTTAAATTCTATGCAAATCTCGACGCGCACGTTTCTGTGTAGTTTACATTTTGCAGTCACTGTTTATTGTCTTTTTTTTATTTTTTTTTTGATGTCACGTCATTTATTTTGGGTGCCGAGCTTAAAACATCGCTTGCAATTTTTTTTTGATTTCCTGCTGCAGAGCAAAACAAATTTGGGCATCGACAATTGTCATCCATCGGCAATTGTTATTCGCCTTTATTTTGTTGCTTTGCCATTGTATAATATTATTAGATTTGTAGCTAATAGATGACAATTTCATTTTCCTTAACAAACGGTTGTTATTGTTGTTGTTGTTACATAAACGTGACATTTGTTTTTCTTTATTATAATTTAGAGCTGTTTATTTCAATTTTCAGTTGTTTCATTTACTTATTATTATTTATTACTATTACTTATTGTTATTGTTATATGTTTTTCTCTTTGTTTCTGTTTCCACATCTTTTTTTACGCGATGTGTCGACATACATATATTTTTGTATTGACTGAAATCCCCACAAAGTCAACTGCAACTCGAGTGCATCGAGTCAGTTAATCATGCGGCTGCTTATCAGTCAATTTGCTCCACATTTGCTGATAAGAAAATGCAGACAAGCTTTAAATCACACTAGCAGCAACAGGTGACATCAACACAAAGCTTTTCTAAGCGTCAGTTGGCAAAAAAGCTTAATATATTTCACACGCCATCTATGCTGAATCCTTGCGAACTAAGCAAGTTTATGTTTTGAGCTTTTGGAAAGTTTTGTGGCCATAAAACAAACATTAAGCTTACAAGGCGGCGGAAAGGGAAGAAGAGCTGGAAACTAAACTTTAAATCAACAAAAAATTATAATAAATTGCCAAATTATGACAAAAATTGTTTTTAAACGAAAACTGAGACGTTGCCACAAATGAAAAAAAAATACAAAATTCAGAAATTCTGTCAGAAATAACAAAAATGTGAAAAAAATCATTTGTATGCTTTAAGCATTTACGAGTAATGTGTTTCTTTTTTATATTTTGTTTAATAATTCTGCGTGCTTGCATTATTTTCTTTTTGTAATTCTGGACTTATTTTTATTATGCTTGCGCTTAAAAGAACAGTTAGTCGGAAGAGAATCAGCCAGAATATAAAAGAAAGAAATCGGCAGGTTCGTGGTATCAATCAGTTAACGGTAAACGAGACCCTCATGTGACAGTGGCAACAACAACAACAACAACAAACAGAAAAAAGAAGTAATATATTGAATGCGGCAGGTTTTGAACGTCAATGTCAAAAACACATTTAATAAATCGTTTGATACACGAGGCTTTAATATTTTTTATACATTTATCGCGTGTCTTTTGACACGTACAATTTCCAGTTTTGATTCCACATGAGTTTCCCAGCTAATATATCAAACGTGGCGGACAGCTCGTCAATTTTTAATACAATCAAATGCAGGCAAATAACATTATATTAAAATTGATCATATAAAAATTGTCGGCTATTTTATAAGATTCAGTCAGATACATAGCGATG
Source organism: Drosophila recens (assembly GCA_037043495.1). NCBI lineage: Eukaryota > Metazoa > Arthropoda > Insecta > Diptera > Drosophilidae > Drosophila > Drosophila recens. The sequence goes on from JBAMBJ010003625.1 coordinate 10,608, forward strand.
ATATATTGGCGTTGCCTAACAACAGAGAGCAAACCTTGCGTGATCCAAAAATTACTCAATAATATATATATCTAAATAAAAATCATATTTCTTGATACGAAAAGCGCAAGTTGATTGGATTAATCTTAATTGCTTAGCTAAATACACTCTCTGAGTAAACATGCAATACTCAGTTTAAGCTTCAGCTATTGCGTTGTAATAGTTTCCAAGAAAAAAACACATTATTTCACAATCAACTGTAAGATTTATTGGTCTTAAAATGAGTAATTTTCAGACTGAAAAGCAAAGGAAATTGCACTTTATGAATTTAAGTTACTTTCTTATGAACTTTTAACATTTTTTTACAACATACTAAAAAGTTTTCTATTATTTAACTATTTTCAAGGTTTCCAGAGAAAAAAGCCCAGTTTTTACCTTCAAAAATAAGCAAATGTTGCAACACACATAAAAACATTACCAAATAATCTAAATTTAGACTCAAACTAGAAACGAAAAGCAACCAAAATTAATTCGATGCATGTGAAGTTCGAGTTCTTCATATTTTTTTGTAATTGTTGCTGTAAATGCCAACAGTTGAGCTTGGCCAAAAATATGAATTGTTTACAATTCGATGCTACGAATTGCTCATACATATGTATGTACATATGAATTTGTGTATGTCTATAAACAAAGACCGATACTCATACAACAATGAGCTGAAAACGTGCTGATGATTAATGTTTCACACACCAAACACCGAACACCACACACCATAAATGCCATAGGTCAGTTACACTAATTGAAATAGAATGTTGTTGGCCAGTTTTATTTATCGTTTGGGTTTCGCTTCAGTTTCATCCATTGAATACTCGTGGGTGCTGAGATCACATGAGAGGCGCACGATCAGTTTTCAATGCGATGTGCGAGTATGAGTGCGAGTGCGAATGTGAGTATGAGTGCGAGTGAATTGTGAATGGCACTCGCGTTACCAACTACTTTGAGTAAGTGGCCAGCGTTTAGAAAGCACCAGGGCGGCATCTACTTGTTCACAAGTAGCTCCTTTCACTTTAGAATGCGGCCGAGGCGAGTGAAAGTGCAACAGGCGACTCACTAATATTTAGGCGAACCCAGGAAAATGGCTGGGAAAATAAACATATGCTTACACCTGAAATTAAAGCCCCTTACAATAAAATTATTGATTGAAACCATACCTGTTAAATTTCGATTAGAATTTCTAATCACTTAGATTATTTTTGACTATATAATTCACAGTTGAAAAATTTGTGATTATATAATGATTATGATTACAAAAAAATCAGAAATATTCTAAAATTATTACAATTATTCAAAAATAATCACAAAAACTCAAAAAAAAAAATCTTTCTGATTATTTCGGATTATTTCTGATGTTTTCTGATTATTTTGGCTACTTTGATTGTACAAATTTTAAATAATTTGATTTTTACTAAATAGTCATAAATAATCAAAAATAATCAGAAATAATCTCAAAAAGATTATTTTTGATTATTTTTTATTTTTTCTGATTATTTTTGAATAATTATAATAATTTTAAATTATTTTTGATTTTCTGTAATCGTAATCATTTAATAATTTGGCAAAACCGAAAATAATTGTAATTTAATTAGTCCGACTTTTAAACAAAAATAATCTAATTACTAATAATTATGATTACTAATTAATAGAAGAGGCTTCTTCTAAAATCGCCAAATCTGACCGGTTACTATACTAACACTGTGTTTTTTCGAAAAAGTGTTTTTTCAAAAATGTACTCTTCAGGTGATTCCATTGATAACTCGACATCAACAAGTGTCTAAGTAAGTAGGTAAAACAAACGAACAAATCATGGTCGAGAAAGCTTTCAAGGATGCATTTGACGTTGACTTGGCAACAGCTACCAAAGCTTTCAGTAAGCTTTTAATGCCCTGGAGCTTAAAAAGGAAAGTCAAAGCACAGCTGACAGCTGAGCAAGAGAACATCACGTGGTTCTAAATGAGAGAAGATGAGAGAGGCCAAAGAGAGAAAGGCACAAGGATAAGCTCAACGCATGCGCGGCTAATGTCAAAACTTGCAGAGCTTTTGCTGTTGTTGTAGTTGTCGCGGTTGCTGTTGTTTTTTGTTTGTTGTGTGTTTGGTGTGTGTTTGGTGTGAGTTTGTTGTTTTAAGTTGGCCTGATTTGACGAGTGGCGACTGTGGGACAAACAGAAGGAGCGCCCATTGTACTGAGACTGCGACATTGATTGACATGATGAAGTGGCAAATGCAGCACTTGAGGAAAAGGGGAGTGCGCCAAGAGGCAAAGTGGGAAATTAGAAATGTGGCTGGCACCAAATAAGTATCTTATGCACACAGAGAAAAATGCACTGAAATTTTAATATTTACACTTTGAATTAATGACACTAGTTTACCAAATCAAAAAAATTGTTTGCTTTAACCCACTAAACATGAAAATCGCACTTAAAAAGTTTTTCATGGAAGCGTTTTCGAAATATTTATTTCTTTCCGAATTTGCGATTATAATAAAAATTTCCTTTGCCCTCGTGCCCCAAAAATCACAAAATAAAACGAATTTTGGAACTTATTAAAGTCGCTAGCTCTTAAGCTACAAAGCCGATTTCCAACTATATATAAAAACAAGATGTAGAGGAATCAGTTACCTTTAATTTTAATGATTATGTGGCCACATCGGCTATTTAGATCAGCGGTGGGCACGAATTCTAAATTCGGGAGCATCAACTAGCTCCCGGAGCCCATGTGTGCCCACCGTTGATTTAGACCTCTTGGTATACTATAAAATGTCGCAGTAACTTCGAAATTCGGAAAAACATGAATATATCGAAAACGCTTCCATGAAAAATTTAAATTTAAAGTGCGATTTTCGTGTTTAGTTGGCCATAGTCTATAAGAAAAGTGCACAGAGACATGAGAAGCGAAATGGCTGTAAGCTAGTGTTATTTAGCACTCTGATAAAATTCTGTTTAAATTAAATTTTAATTATTATTTGTTTTTTCACACTAAATTTTAATAAGATATTTTTTAAAATTGTAGCTTCAATATCTTTTCAGTTGGAAATCAAATATTTTATAAAATCTAAATAAATTGTAAATTGTATAAATTTGTTTACTTTTAAATTCTAAATAATTTCCATCCATAAAATGAAACATGCCCGTATGTATGTTAACTATTTGTTATTTCTCGTGCGTCGCATCGCATCGCGTCACGTTGTCTGGGGACAAACTAAGAAGGCGCCAGAATAAAAAGCATGCGAGAGAAGCAAAGCGGAACACACACGCCCACAACACGCCTGCCACGCCCCCAGGGATGGGGCGCGCCAAGGTTAGACAATTGGCGGACAGGATATTTCGTGGTGGAAAGGGGAAAGGGAAAGAGAGTGTGGGATGTGGTTGGAGGTCATTTTGTCAGCAGCTTGTGCAATCAGCTGTTGCTAATGAAAAGCGTTAACAAGTCACCGTGTTCAGGGCAGGGGATTAGACCAGGCACACACACACACACACACATGAACATTTAAGTGAGTACACAACGTTAAAAGTCAACCTTTATTGATTTTCTAACAGTTTTTTATTATGGTAAAAAGGGAAACTACGACAGCGACTGGGGGAATTTCCAGGAAGCAACAACAATTGGGGCTGATTAGTTGAAGGAGCCAAGTGGTTAATTAGTTAATTAGTGATTAAACTTACCACTCGATATATGTGGATGCGGCTTTAATAATAGCGTTTATCTTTTTATTTAACTTCTTCTTCTCTTTTTATTTTATTGTTTCGCTTTATTGCACTCACAATAATTTATTAAATGTAGTTTCTTTTCATTTATTGCAATCTCTTGTGTGTATGTGTATGTAACTATTTCCGCTTTGAATTAAATGCAATTTCAATCACAATTATTACATATTATATAAATTATTATTATTTTTGTTGTTATTTATGCACTCGCGATGCGCGATTTAAATTCAGCGTTGACTTTTCAACTGCACACGAAGCTTTAACTAATCAAGACATTTTCCAAAACGATTTGCCACATGTGTCGACAATGGAAATCTACGAATATTGCACACGCGAATTATTCGCACACTTTGTATATAGCTTGGTATATAAAGGTAGACATACATACATACGTATACGTATTTAAATGACCGGTTGCGGGTCAGCGATAAGAAAATCAAAGAGAGAGTGAGAGAGAAGTGTGTTATCAGCTTTGTCAAATGTTTTTGTTGATAGAGCCATAACATGTCAGATATACAAATTGAACAACAATGCAATCAACACAACACAACAATAACAAGTGCAGCATCTTGTAGTACACGTTTTGTACAGTTTATAATACAAATAGTCGTACATACATACTTATTCATTCATTCGTTGTTTACCATGTTTGGCACAACATATGATGATACTGATAACAGACAATCAGACTATGAACCGTAACGACGAAGCGCCGAAACAGCACAGAAAAACCGGCAGATAGAGTTGTCTTACATACAGTATGTCAAGTAAATATTTTGACAGAATAAAAATAATCTATCGCTCTTGAAATAAAGTCTGTTGGGTTTAATTATTTTCAAATTAAAAGAAAATTATGGAATTTATGAATTTGTCCAAAAAACTACATGACTAACTGTATGCACAAATGTCTAAGTGTGAACTTTGTTGATTTTATAGTGGCCTAAGTACACTTATTTATTTTTATTATAAACAATTTCACCGCATCAAACAATTTCACTTTGCGCAAGTACACACACAAAATTTTGTTGTTTTGACAACCAAACACCAACAACAACAACAACAAATCCGTGAACTTGAGCTGCAGACCTAAGAAACTGTTGGTTTCTCTCTATGAATTGATTATTATATCGTATGTATGTATGAATGTATGTATGCACAAAGCAAACTGCCTAAATTAACACGAAAATAGTAGATATTTAGTTAGTTGAATATTTTTATGTATTTGTTAATGCACTGCACAGTATGTTTTATTATTATTATTGGCTGACACTTGGCTATTTTAATATTAAACTATTTTGCAGCCAGCTACAAAATAAGCAAGTATCAAATGTATTATATTTATGATGTCAAGAGAGACAGAGAGAGAGAGACCGAGCGCGCGTGGGAGATGAAAGATGAGAGGCGGAGAGTAACAGCCAGTATGGGAACGAGAGAATGAGAGAGCGCGCAGAACAGCAGGCGTAAGGTAAATCCAAGACCAGGCCGAACCTAAACTACAAAACAACAAAAACCGAAAACCGAAACCCAACAGTAAAGCAGCTAGAGAGCAAACGAACCGTGCGCGTCGAAGTCTCGGACATGACAGCGGCAGCAAGTTCCGATAACAACTGACTGCGGCACAGCGTCGGCTCGCTGAGTTTTGTTGGTGCGCTTTGCTTTTGCCTTTGCTTTTGCTTTTTGCTTTTGCTTTGTTTTCTGCTCTGTCATTGTAGTTGTAGTTCGATTGCTTGTGCAAGTGTGTGTGTGTGTGTGTGTGTGTACGTTTGTGTCGTCGCTCAATCAATTGACAAAAGTTTTTGCTGGGGGCTTAGCTTTTTATTTACAGCACTCACGCTCTCTCGCTCTCAGCTGGCGCTCTCTCAACTGGCGCTCTCTCCACTTGCGCTCTCTCAACTGAGCCGAACAGCTGTTTAGCTTATACAAAATGTAAACAGACTGTGAAAAAGCTTTTGGCGCTGCTCCTCTCACATTTTAATTGAAATTAATTGTAATCAGCAGTAACTGCAACAACAACTGCAACAAAAACAAAGCCAAGGTAGACGGAAACGAGTTTCTATTGTAGACAACTTAAGGATTGTGCCGAGGGGCCAGAAGTTGGTGGAAGTGATACTTATGACCCAGGAGGCCGTGTCAGAGGCGTCGCTAAATTGCTATCCCATGGTGTGGTTACCCCACATTAAGTCGTCACCCGGCAGACAGTCAGACAGACAGTCGACGAACTGTAATTTTGCTTGTCGTCAGCCCGCAACAGAGAGCCCAAAATTTGTGTCACACACTAACCGAAAAGACAAACCGAAATAGACGAAATGGACGCCAAAGAATTTCTCAGCTGGCTGCACATACAATAGGCGCGTCAACCTCCTCAGCAAATCGACCTAGACCCACATTTGCAACTACAAGTACTACACTGGGGAAAACAGGAGGCGTCAATCACTCTTAAGAATTAGAAATTTAAAATTTTAGTGTCACGAAAGGGTGCCAGCTTCAATCAAAAAATTGTTTTTTATATTTTCATTACAATTATTTTTTGGCAGTACGAAAAAATTTCAATCTGCAATCTTTCAAATTTCATAAGTAATATGTCAAAAAAATTGAGCTCTTTCCCACCTTTCAGAAATTATATTTATTTTTTTAAACAACATTTTTAAATAAGCATTTTTAAATAATACAAGAGAAAAGATTTGTTGAATTTTTTTTGCAGTCACTCCTAGAATGGTTTGAAGAATTTGTTTGCATTAGAATAAATTTTTGTAAAAAATCAAGAAAAAAAGTTGAAAAAGTAGACATTTACATAAATTAAAAATTTTCAATGGGTTCTTAATGGGTTAAGGAAAGTTTTGCATCATTCAAACGGAATTTAAACGACATTTCCAAATATATTTTTTTTTACTGTGAAGGCTTGTCAAGCTATTGTAAGCTTGTATAGTAAAAAAAGAGTGTACTTATTATTTTGCCCAGTAGAGAACATAATTTTTAAAATAACATTTTTAAATAAACATATCTGATAGTTGCACATTTTTCTTTCATGGTAATTTTCGAAAATAAGAGTACAAATTTTTCTCCGTGTATAGCGGGGGCTTAAAGCAATTGCTGACGATTCTAACGGAAGCCACACAGCATTACGTAGACGTATGTATGTATACGACGAATATATTCGCAGATCCCCTCAGCCAAAGGCGTTATAAATCTTGCGCAATGGCTCATTGGCCCGGTCTGTGGTCTGTGAACACCTTCAATCCGAACAATGGATCTTTGCCTGGCTATAAAGTATTTGCACAGCGGCATAGACATAATTATGGCCGGGTCGTGAACGTTCATTCTAATAGCCCATTGTTGGTCAGTGTGCTAATGTGATTAGAGCCGTGATGTTGACCCGGCCACTTGTTGCTGAACGCTTCAACGCCAGCAGCCTTGCCAAAAGCCGCAGCAGAAGAAGCTGAACAAGCTGAAGAACCCAACGGCAAATGCTCGTAAATTTTTACCTGACATTTCCGCTTCTTACCTACCTGATGTATTCATTCTCATTTCATTATAGCTGGCGGCAAGCGAATTTTAAACACTCTTGCCGATTTGTTGATTAAAGATTCTTTTGGTGAAGCTCAGTTTAATACTTAAACAACTGAATGGTAGAGTATACTTCTTTATAAGCTTAGGAGTTTATATATTTATATCTTATTGTAAAGCATGATCAACATTTAAAATGTATACTGTCAGATAAGGAAATAATATAGGAGAGATGCCAAGGTTTATTATTATCAGTAATAATTCTATAATCCACGGGATTTTCTTGTAAATAAAGCACATATGTAAGTTTCTGTAAAAAAGTAAAAATGTAAGCTTTAATGTAGCTAAATTTTTTCTCTGTGTAACGCTAATGCAGATGATAGCTTAAATGATAAATTAATATATATTATCCTCAGATGAATAGAATTAATTTTAAGGTGTAGTAGATACTCCGAGGGAGATCTGTATCAAAAATGTATCTATTTGCATTAATAACCATAAAGACCCTTTGCTAGTTAGTGTATTTATGGCACGCCATATATAAATAGAAACTAGTAAAAGTCGTTATTCGTATTTAGCCTTTCATTTCAGTTGTTCAGCATTTGTATATGTCGAGATACACACATTCCCATGTCATTGTGCGAGTATCTTGTAGTTCGCCATTTGCCTTTGCGCTTTTGCTCACAATCCAATTAGAAAGAACAGCTAATGACCGAGAAGAGTGTGCCCTACTAAAGTCAGTATCAGTCAGTATCAGTCAGCGTCAATCGTTCTGGGCTTTTGGTCTCAATTTGACTCAGCTGCTATTTTCGATGTTTAAGTTCATATCAAACTAAATTTCCCCAAAAAAAACAACAATTATGCGACAATTATAAATAAGTATTCCCGTATCTTTCCAATTGGTGACTTACAGCCAAAAAAGGCATTAGACATTGCGTCAGTTAGCCCAGTTAGTAGGCGCTTAGCTCATGCTTGGTAGTTATCACCTGCCCGCTATCGGAACTGTAGCCTTATAAATTACGAGCTACTATCATTGAGTTACTCAGGCAGTGCCAAAGTTTTCTCAGAAATAGACTTTTGAGCACTTGTTTTTTCTACGCTTCGTAATGCAAGTGGAACCAGGTTATTGGCATCGGAACTAACTGTTTTCACTGTTTGCGGTAACGAGTGCCATAAAAGCGGCAGACGCTTCACGTAACCTGGCCAAGATGTAAAATGGCACTTAGCCGCCAGAGAACCAGTTTTTAGTTTCCAGAAAAAGCCGTCAGTTGATCTCGAATGCGAAACAGATTCAAGTTGATGTTCTGTCATTTCAGTTGCTTAAAGTGGAGCGCGCATCTTTTTATGAAATTCCTTAATGACCCAAAGATATGCTAATAAAATGCTGTTGTAATCTTTTACAGCAACTGGACGCTCAAGAATGTCAAAGTTGAATCGCAAACTAAAACCCAAAAACCAAGCCTATGGTTATACTCATACTCAAACTTAAACTCCAACTCAACAATTGTTTGGGAGTCGAAAGCAGCTGCATATGGTAAATTGTTAAATTGGTAAATGGGAAAATGCATTTTCGTTTTTGACTGTGCCGTCATTTTCTTGGCTCATGGTTTTAGCTTTGGTTTTGGCTTTTGTTAGTGTTGGCAACTGCATTTTGGCTGGAAAATATAAGAGTTTAATTTATAAATATTATTTCTTGGCAAACTAAAGACAAACTTAAGGCAAATAAAATAATTTTGAACAAATTTAATGATTTATATAAAAATAAAAAAAAATAGTGTAATTCACCGAAATCAGTATTAAATATTTGCAAAAATTAAGCTTAAAATATTGAATGAATAATTGTAAATTTAAAACGTTTTAACTGTAGCCTAATCTTAGTTATAAAAGATCTTCTGGAAAGACTGATTGATTGATAAATAAAGTCTAAATAGATCTTAAAAAATAAATGGCCTAAGGCAATAATCATTTAAATATGACAAAATTAAATAAACTTTCGATTAAAAACTACTAAATAATTAAGTATTTCCCAACAGTTTTGTTTTATGTTCTTGAACATACTAACTTTTATTCTTTTGTAATTTGTTGTATTCTCCTCTGAAAACTGGCCAAGTTGGCATCACTGATTTCTCTGCTTGCGCGGCAAAATTTTGTTAAAGATACGCTACAAAATGAATTGCAAGAGGTATGATTGACCGTATGTAACAAATTGTCAACTGGAACTGTAAAAAAATCAGGGATCGTAACGATTATAGTTTTTAATATATAAATTATTAAATAACAGTTTTTTGTTGATTTTTATCAAAAAAATTAAATGAAAACTGTTAGTTTTCGATCTAAATAAATTTCAATTTTTATTTAAAAATTATAATATAACTCTTATTTTCAATTTTTATTTTAGCAATTGAAAATAAAAGTTATTTGTATTTTTTTTTTTAAATTAAAAATAAGAATTATTCTTCAATTTTTATTATACAAGTTGAAAAATAACTTTAAATTTTAATTTTTATAATAAAAATTCAAAATAATTTTTTTTTTATAATTTTTAAATAAAAATTGGAAATAAATTGAAAATAAAAAGTTATTTATAAGCACCTTAAATGACAAGCAACTAACTTTAAATAAATTTATGCTTAGAATAAATTTATGCTTTCATTCACTTTACAGACAACTTATTTTACAGGGTACATCAGAGGCAACTATTATACAATTTTAAGTGCACTCTCTTGTATTTTATAAGCGCTTTGCACGCAAACCGAAAGACAGTAAAGACAGGCTAAGACGAACAGAGAGGGTTCGTGTGGAGGAGGGGGAGGAGGAGAAGCCGCTGCAAGTCATCATGTAATACTTCGTAGCCAAGAAATGTAGCGATGAGGCAAGGCCTCAAGTGAGTTATGCCAGAGTATCTCCATGGTAATAAGTCTCGACACTCGACTCACGGATGGTGTGAGTCGCTTTAGCCGTAAAGAATCAGAAATTGACAGTGCAGCTGAATCGGCGGAAATTAGGCATATTTCAGAGACAGAAAGAGAGACAGAGAGAGAAGAGGAGGAAAGAGAAGGAAAGAGACCTTGCAGCTACGATTATAATTTGCATAAGAAGACGACGGCTTAGAGAAAACGAATAGATTGAATATAATCGCACATATTCATACAGAGTGCAGTGTTAAGTTTTATGAACAGGCACGTCTCTCGAGACGTGTATTGGCTGCATCGAATGGAGCTTAGAGATCTGGAGAACACGAGTATCTACCGCTGCCCCATAACGGTTATTCATTTCACAAATCTTGTGAAATTCTCTTCCATCACAAAGCAGCGCCAAAAATAAGAAAGAGATGGGAGAGAGATCAAGATTGTTTGTGTGTGTTTGTGTGAGCCTGGTCTAAATGATATGCGCAACTGCAGTTGAATTTCTTCCTGCCAAACACAAAACTGGTCCACCGTGACCCACAAAACGCCGCATGCAACGTCGCACTGAAAGTTGCCTTTAACACTCGAGTTGCAAGTCAGCGTGGACAACTCCAAGATACAATTGCTTGTTGTTGATAAAAAAAAGTATATACACTTTAAATAAATTCGGTTAAATATGATAATAAAATATATCACAAGCTAACTAATTGTTAATCTTACAAGCTTTTAATATATTTATTCTGGGGTGCCACAGAAATCACTTTCACCTGAAAAATGACGTAAATTTCATACAAATGTACGTCAAATTCAAGTGAAAGAGATTTCTGTGGCACCCAGATTAACTTGGTTTAATATTTTTTTTTACATTTTTGTGGTTAAATTCAATATATTTTAATATTTAAAAATGAGTTTTTTAATATTTTCCAAGTCTAAAATGTAAACTGGATGGCGAAATATCTCAAATATGCAATTAATGGAATAATAAAAATAATTAAAATAAATATTAAGCTTATGCTATGATTTCTTAAGCAAAAATAAAAAATTAAATATACTTTTAAACATTTTAAATCTCTTTACAAACATATCCAAATTAAGAGTAGTGAAATCTCGTCTTCTCTCCCGCATTATACAACGCACATGATTTTACTTATTTTTAAATCGAAGTGAACAAAGAACTCAATTTTAATTTTGAAATTTGCGAGAAGTAAGAAGAAGAGCTGGTTGGACGTGTGTTTCATTACTAAGCCCCAATTATAAAAAAGTTGTTGCTGAGAAATGCGAAATCCCTTGTTGTTTAAAAGTTCGCCATAAAGAATTGCGACTGTAGTTAGTACTTGTAGTTTAAGCGGATTATTGATGGCAACTCAAGGGTTAATGACCAGAGCAAACGCGTTATTGGCAACTCGACAAGATCAACAACTTCAGATGAAGCATAAGACGAGAGAGAGAAATATGTTCCCTATGCCGAATACAATATATACCCTAAAAAAATTAAGTAAGTATAGTTATCACAGCCTGATCTTAGACACGAGCTGCGACGTTAACTATCTTAAGAAAATGAATTACTTAAACCCTCTAATGAGTGCCTAAAGGCAGGGTAACAAAAAATCTCAGTTAAAACTTTAAAAATTAATATAATAATATTAAATTTATAATTTGAAGTATTTTGCTACAAAACTTAATAAATAACTAAATGTTTACCACTTTGTCTGAAAATTACTGATTGCTCAAATTTCTTTTTTAGGTGGGCATTAGAGGGATAATATCTTAAGATAACATTTTAAAATTATATCAATATGTTAAATTTTTAGAGTTCCTGATTTGAAGTTTATATATTTCTCACTTTCGTGATCCTCTTAGTTAATGATAATTTTTTCTTTTTTTCCAATTTGTTAGAGATTTGCAAAACATGTCTGATCGAGTTGTGAATGGAACTGTTTGATAGGGTATATTTTGTGTGTATCTATGCACGCGACAAAAACAATAACAACAAGAGTAACAAATGCAAATTGGAAATGGAATTGAAAGCTCTAGAAAAGCCAATGCAGCGACTAGAGAAACTGGCACAGACAGCAGCTCAGACGAGAGCAAGAGAGAGAGAGAGAGAGAGAGAGAGAGAGATGAAGAGAGGTAGATTAGACGATATTCGTGAGTTGGCCTGAAGCTGCTGTCAGTTGCCGCCCAATTGGACAACCAAACGCAATTTGGGTTAATTGTTGCACTGACGCATTGGGGACTGTGTTTCAGATTTAGATTCAGACTCGGATTCGGATTTGGATTCGGTTTCGGACTTGGTTATGGACTCGCACATGGAATGTGAGTTGGAAGCAGAGTTGGAGTCAAATAACAGCCAATTAATGTGCGGAAATGTGCAAAAAGATGCATAACGTCATAAAACACTGTCACTTTTTGTCCCGATGGAAATGGCTGCCACTTGCAACTTGCAACCTGCAACTTGCCAGCTGCCAAGTTGCAACACAATTAAGAGCACTGGCAGCGGCATTCTTGCGTACAAGCCTTGACCATGAAACACGCACCATAAATGCTTCTCAGCAATTCCAAGGCAATTAAATCCATTGAAATTTTCAGTTAGAAACTGAAATTGCTCAAGTCCAGTATTTGGCCTCCCTCCTGCCTCCTCCTGCCTCCTCCTGCCTCTTCCCTCTTGAGTCCCTGGTCAATGGCACTCGAGCAGAGACAATTACTCCTTTTACGAGTGCACTTTTACATACAATGTCTGCACGGGCATAACATATTTATCATCGTCAAATGACTTTTCGCATCTAGTTCAACTGGTTTTCTAGCTGTTATTTTTCAGGCCTTAACTCTGGCCAAAATGGAGCTGTCTGTCAATTAGCGACGGATAAACACATGACAGTGCACTGAACTATTGTTATTATTGTTATTGTTGTTATTGTTGTTATTGTTGTTACTCATTGTTGTTGTTGCGCTTCGAATCTTCATTGTTTATGATCTGTTAATGTCCAGCGACTCGTTCGTAATTGGGCATGAATATGCAGAAGCGCAGTCCAATGTGACGTTGCACAGACTCCGCATAAATAGATTAACCCATTAGCGACCACTTATCAATTGAAAAAATATACAATAACAATATGCATATCAAAAATTTAACAGTTGCTTTTATTTTAAGTGCTGACAATCACAGAGGTATAAACTATTCCCCGACTCATAATTTGCCAATTTTAAACACATGATTTAAAAAATATATAAGTGGTGGGAAGGCTTATCAAATGCTTATTTAAATTGCAAATTATTTTAAATTTAAAACAGTTTATCGAACAATTACAATTTTTGAAAAGCGTTGAAATCAGTAATTGATTTTCCTAAACATTTTTTTAATATTTCTATTTGCTGCAATAAATAATATTAAAAATAAGTCAAGCGTTTGTTTTGATTAAGAAAATTAATCACTTGTATTATTTTATAAAAATGTTAATATTTACAATTAATTAATAATTAATAATAACTAATAATTAATTAATCAATAATATTAATATTAATTTATGATTCTTGACTAGGAGAATAAATCGCATGTATTTTTTTATAAAATAGTTCTGCTCGTCATTATTCCTTTTTTATTAAAATTAATTAATAAAATTAATATTTACAATTTATTAATAACTAATAATACTTAATAATTAATTAATTAATAATATTAATAATATTCGCTCAATAAAATATTATTTTATAATAATTATTAATAATTACCATAGTTGCATTACGTGTTTAGGTATTTATTCTCAGCAGCCACATAGGGTTAATTGACGTGCTAATTCAGATGCATACGAGACAAGCAAAAACTCACACACGCACACACACAAACACACTCACAGGGAGACACCCGCACTCATACGCACACCAACAGACAGATGTATAGAATCTATATATATATAAATAAAATAATTTGTATATAGATAACAACAAAACAGAACAGAACAGAACAGAAGAGAAGAGAAATGTGGACCACACGGTATTGTGTAGTTGGCACTGCGCTCTCAAGCGACACGAAGGGAGCGTAAGAGGGAGAGCAGTTAGCAGGGAAAGGGGAATGGGGAATGGGGTTGGGGAGAGGGGAGAGGGCAAGTGATCTCTTTTAGTACAAATTTATGCGATCAGCCCAGTTGTGTTTTATATGTGAAGCTGTGTTGAAGTGCGGAATCGTTCACTCGTTCAAATGGATAATTGTAGTTCTAAATGTTGCTGTATTTTGTGGATGGCATTTGCTTTATCAATGCTGATAACACTGGTAACGGGAACAACGCCAGTGCCAGCTGAGATCAGCACTGAAACTGAGACTGAAAGTGCAGTCACCACTGGCCCAGAACTGCCCAAATTGCACAAATTGCCACTGGCCATACACTACGAGACTCTCTGCCCGGACAGCATGTACTTTATAAGACGCCGACTGTACGATGCTCTCTCCGACAACGATTGGTGGTCGCGCACCGATCTGAAGCTGTATCCCTTTGGCAAAGCGAATGTAAGTTAAAAAAATAAAACTTATTTATTTATTAATTTAGTGTAAAAATTTATGTAAAAATTTAAGTAAAAGTTAAATGATATTAAAAAAAGTAATATTAAATTAATAAAAATTAAATTTAACTGAAATGATAAAAAATTAAAAATTAGCTCGGTCTCTTAATGTCTGAGTAGTAGCAACTTAGATTAACCTTTTGTTAAAGTTCACCAAAAATGTTAAGTTAGCAGTTAAAATTTGCAGATAATTTTTGTTGGCAAAAATATACTTATCAAATATTATCTATAGACATATGTCTTATTTTATTTTGAGTTAATTTGAATAGAAACAGTTGAGCTAATACAGAATGTATGTACATATATATTTTGAGCTTAAAAAGTTTCCTTTATCGTTTGAAATAAAATTATAAAACTTTAAGGTTTTTTCCCACTAAATTCGAAATAAAACCACAAAAACACTTTTGCATTTTTTTTACGGCATTATTTTATGTTTTTGAAAGATATTTGCGCTTTCTGATGAAATTAATATTTATTAATTTACTTCAGGGACTGACAATAAATATTATTGATTAAAGTTTCAGCAAAAGAAATCACTTATAAGCAAATGATAACTTAATAATAAAAAACTTAAAAAAATTCAATTTATTTGGGCAGTTCTACAACAACACAGCCGAGGGTCGCATGGAAGTTTACTGCCAACATGGCGAAGAAGAGTGTGAACTGAATGCACTACATGCCTGCATCCTGGAGCATCTGGAACTGCAAGAGGCCTTTAAGCTCATTTACTGCATGCTGCGCTCCTACAGCAACCGGATTGACGAGTGTGCCAAGCATTTGAGCCTCGACGTGACTGCGGCCAAGGAGTGTAAACGGACAAGGACAACACCCGACATTCTGATGCCCTACGGCAAGGAAACATTGGCTCTCCAAATATCCTTTGTGCCCAGCATTGTGTTTGATAATGTAAGTTTTTGTACGTTTAAAACTTGCTTATCACTAATCTCTTATCTCTTATCACATTACAGGAATTTTTGCCCTACGAGCAGAGCAGCATACGCTATAATTTTGAGGCTCACTTTTGCCGTCATTATGAGCGCAAGTTCCAAATTAAACTGCCTAGCTGTGGCTAACTTAATTTAATTTGAATTAAAAATATAGAAATAAAAACAGAAGTCCGCACAGCGTGTCCAAAACTAACTGCAGTTTGTTTAAATAATATTTTTTAAAATTAAGCACTTTGTTGTTTTTTTGAAATTGTTTCTCAATTTTTTTAAATTATTTATTGAAAATTTCAGGTTTTTTCATTTCAAATTTTCGCGCACAAATTGGAAATCAGCTGTTATGTTATTAACAGACCGCAATCAGCTGTTAAATATTCAAAAATAAAAACAGATTTCTTTAAAATAACACATGTGGAGCAATTTCTGTTAGCTAATGCAGTGGTCAGCCGAATGTGGAGCATAATATGTTAAGTGTGGAGCATTTCATTTGCTGAGGAGTATATCAACGAAATATCTTAACGATTCGTTCATTATGAGCACTCAGCCAAGACACACACCAAGCCTAAGCACGCTCTTATATTTCCCTTGAATATCGTATGTACTAAATACCATTATTTTATTAAAGCTTTTCTCATAGATGGCGCTTTCAACTCAAGCCCTGTAGCAGTTAGCTTTTTGTTTATAAGCATTTTAGCTTGCAGCCAAGCGACTTTAGCTTTGTAGCCACAAGCTTTTATTTGCATGCTTGAAATTAAGCTTATATTATGTAGCAGCACTGGAGAAACTTTTTCTAGCATGGCAGCCTTGTATAAAGTAACGGCCAAAATGAGCGCGCTTTTTTTGTAACGTATTTTTACGCAATGGAAGCAAACGTTAACAGCGAACTAAAATCATGATATTCTTTTGGAAAAATGTGTGAAATATGTGAGCATATAAAAAGTAATAGCTTCTAATCAATTCACATCGATTTTCTCAATTACCTGCTAACAAGATTAACTAGCCGGATCGTGCTGGCCAGACGATAAAACAGTAATTTATTAAATATCAAGTTTCAAACGCCCCTTTAATTCCGACCCATCAGTTCATACACATATTTTGCAATCTGAGGTACAACACCTCGGGCCAGGCCATTCAACATGGCAACAAAAAGGGCCAATACATAATAATTTGCCAATCGATTTGTTCGCGAATTCACAACCAGTTTGCGGTGGTCGAACATGGAGGGGAAAAGGGGGGAATTAATGGGTTGGCTACTGCGAATAGACACCATGGAGCTGGACAATTTGAGTGTGTGTGTGTGTGTTGGGCAGACTCTTTTCCATAGTTCATCTAAACAATTGCGCCAAGTCGACAATAAAACAAAACCAGCGGGAAAGCCTAGAGTCGAACAAGCCCGACTGTGACGAAACCCTGTATTTATTCTATAAAAAAGCGCAACGATATCAGCAACAACTGATAAGGATCAGTTTAAGTTAACAAAATAAAATTAAATTAGTTTCTTATTTTTTTAAAGAATTTTTGTTGATTTTGAAGTGCTACAAAATTATTTTATAAAATTATTCAGAAATAAAATAAAAAATAATTTAAAATTGAACTGAATTCAAATATAATAAAGTGAAATATATAAAAAGTAAAAAATTAAGGAATCATGAAATATTCAAATAATTAATTAATTAGTAAGTAAAGTAATTAATTACTTTTCCAATGAGTTAAATTGAAGTGAATTAAAAATACAAAAAGTAAAAAGCGAAGGAATAAGGAAATATATACATAAATAAACAATAAAATAATTATTTTTTTAAATTACTTTTCTAATAATTTAAAAATGAACTGAATTAAAACTATAAAAAATAAAAAAATTAAGAAACCATGAAATATATAAAAAAAAAATTACTTTTTTAAATTACTTTTTCAATAATTTAAAAAGTAAAAAGCGAAGGAATCATGAAATATATAAGTAAACAACAAAATAATTATTTTTTTAAATTACTTTGCCAATTATTTAAATATTAATTTGATTAAAACTATGAAAAGTAAAAAATTAAGGAATCATGAAATACATAAATAATCAATAAAATAATAAATTTTTAAAATACAGTCGAACTTCCCTAACTCGAAGTCTCTCTAACTCGAACAAAATCGAGTAGCAATACTAGGCAAATTACATACAATTCTGCTTCCCTAACTCGAAGTCTCCCTAACTCGAACTTTTTTCGTGGATAATGGTGATTCGAGTTAGGGAAGTTCGACTGTACTTTTCAATAATTTAAAATTGAAATATATAAATTTAATTATTCTGTTTTCGACGAGATTTATTTTTTTTATTGAATTTATTAATTGAGTATTTATTCTATCAAAAGATTCTTTGCGCCTTAGAAGTACAGGGTCCACAGAGGTTCTGTTTTAGGAATAGTTCTTAGTTTCGGTCGCTCCGCAATTTGATAGTCAATCGATTCTTTGTGTGCGTTGAGCACTTACGCAATTTGTTGCCAGCGGCGCCGTGTGTCGAATGCCCAGCGGGGGCAGAATTCAAGCGCGTGTCAGCAGCAGCAGCGGCAACAACAGCAGCAACAACAACAGCAGCAACAGCAACAACAACAACAGTAAATGATGTCCACCACTAAGGCCGTCGGTCTAACGGGTGTCGGGGTCGCGGGGTCAACAGCGGGGGGCGTGTGTTGGCAGCCAGGGCATGACAGAGTGCCCAGACAGTGGCCCCGCCTCCCTGCCACTCCCCCACCGCCCACAGCCCGCTGTTCGCCTGCTGTGCTTTGAATTCGAGTTATTGCCAGTTATTTCAGTCGCCAAAACGAAAGCCAAAGCCGACGGCAGTTGCAGATGCAACAACAGCAGCAACAACTACAACAACAACTACAACATCAACTGCAACAACAACTGCCTGCCTTTATGGCATATAAACCGAATCTCAGTTGGCTAAAAGCGGCGAAAAAATTTTAATTTGCACACAGAACACGTTTAAGTGGCAGGCGCTTGTGGCAGCAATAGTTGTGTTGAGGCAACAGAGACGCGTTTCAGTGTTGCCACCCCCCACTAAAAAAGGTTGCAACACTGCCCCCACCCACTCTGAAAGCCCTTGGCTGTTAGCCCTTTGGGCCATTTGGCCAGTGTGCGTCAAACTCGTTTACAATGCAGCACAGAAACTGAAACTAAAGCAGCAGCAACAGCAGCAACTGTTGCAGCTGCAACAGCAACAACAGCAACAACAACTGGAACAACATCAATGGCAGCGCAACAAAAAGAAAAATTGCAAACAAATTTACTGCCAATTTGCTGCTCATTTCGCTTAGAAGGTGACATGGCCAACATGCGACTTGCAGCATTGCCATCAATGTGGCAGGTGGCAAGTGGCAAGAGGGGCAGTGGCAAGCGGGGCAGTGGCAAATAGAGAGGGGGGAAGTTGCGCACTTTGAGCGTATGTGTTTCGCATTTTTACACTTAATTGCTCCGCTTTGCTCCAAATTGAACAGACTGACGATGGCGGAGGCGGGGGCGGAGGCGTGGCAAGGATAAAGGGGGCGTGGCAGCCAAAGAGCCAAAACCTCGAGCTAGCAACAAAAAGCGCAACTGCAACTGCAACTGCAACTTTGGCGTACAACACAAAACACATGCAGCACAAGCTGTCAACAAATACACTGAGAGAAAATGCTGTGCTAACATACAAAATCAAAAAAAAGTGAAAAAGTATTGGCGCAGATTATGATTTATACTTGATATAAGTTCGAAAAGTAATATGAATCAAATGGAATTCTTTGTTTATTAAAAATAAATTCGAATAAATTGTTTATATGTATATAAACTACTGGCCAAAATAATAAGTACACTCTTTCTTTTACTATAACAGCTATTGTAAGTCAAGTCTTCATATTTAAAAAATAAATATAGAAAGGTCATTTGAATTCCGTTTGAATTATGCAAAACATTGCTTAACCCATTAAGTACCCACTGAAAATTTCGAATTTATAGAAATGTCTATTTTTGAAACTTTTTAAAAATCTTTTCGCTAATATTTTTTATATTTTCTTAAAAATTTCTGCATCAAAAAAGTTTCAAAAGTAGACATTCCATAAATTCGAAATTTAAACGACCTTTCCAAATTTATTTTTTAAATATGAAGACTTGACCTACAATAACAATTATAGTAAAAATACTTTAGAGTGTGCTTATTATTTTTGCCAGTAGTGTATATGTAACATAAGTGCGAATATCAAACAAAGATGAATCAATTTTAAAAGATGCGATTTTCATATACTTAAATTCGATTTACTTTTTGGCGATAAATTCTCAATTCGATTCAATCAATTGGCAATGTCGTTTTAATTTCGAAATATTTGATTATTTCGCTGTGTGTACAAGCAAGGGGCTTATAGCACACACACATGTACATACTTACACATAGACACTCACACACTCATTTACACACTCACTGACACACACATAAGTACATAGGACTTTAGGTACGCTCAATAGTTTTGTTGCTTGTTTTTGGAGTTTTTGGTTAGTTCTCGATAACGTTTAAAATGCCAATAGACCCAGCCGAAAAACGTTAAAACAAACAAAAACCGAAACAGCAACAACAACAACAGCAGCAAGTAGAAGAAGAAGACTTGCAAAAAAAAAAAAAACAAAACTATTTTGGGCTGCGATAATCGACGTCAATTGCAAAAAGGCAGCGCAGTTGGCGTCGAATTTGCGCAATTTGTGGCAACTTTAGTGGAACATAATTTTAGTGGCAATTACTTGTGTGTGTGTGTGTGTGTGTGTGCCACACGTGTGGCATGTCCCCCGCCCCCTGTGCCCATGTGGGCGTGTTCAGGCCACGTTAACGTAACGTTGCTCATCATCAGCTGCTGGCCAACAAAAGGAAACTGGGACAATCCCAGGCATTCAAATTTATGCGCTAAAACTTCCGTTCATTTGAAGTCGAAGTAGAAGTAGAAAAATTGCATGCAATTTGATTTGCCAGGAGAGAGAGGAGTGAGAGAGGGAGAGAGAGAGAGAGAGAGAGCAAAAGGGCTTGGGTTATTCATTTAAATTATAAATGCATTCGGAATGTTTAATTTTTGAATAGTGCGAGTATGGCCAAGGATTTGCACTTCTAACTATAGACAGAGAGAGAGAGTGAGAGAGAGGCAGATAGTGATAGAGAGAGAGAGAATGAAAAGTGACGTCCACATTTACACAGGCAGCACATTCGATTCGCATTAATCTTCATTTGTTTCAGAATAGACTGGCTGCTGCTGCTGCTTTCCCCCCTTTCCCTGCTTACCCTGTTTTCCCCACTTTCCCCAATTCCTCTCCCTCTTCTAGTTCTCTTCTAGGTCTTACCGCTCCTTCAGTTCCAGCTGCAAAAAAAGGACAAATACAAATCGCAAAGCACAAATGTCTGCGGCATCGACGCCGAAGTCGACGAAAGAAAACGCAACGAACAGAAAAGCCATAGGTCATAAATTAGATTTTCCATTAAGCATATAAAAGCACCTTTTGGTTATCCTCAAATGCGTTTGCACCGCCCCCTCCCTACATCCCTTCTTCACCTCTTGGCCTGATAAAAGGCAAAAATCCAACTGTGCTGCAAAATCGAAGAAAAGCATTGAATAAACGAATAAGCCGAAGAAATGAAGCAAGCGGAGAGAGAGGAGAGAGCAAAAAGGGAACAAGTTGAGGAAGTATCTACATCTACAGTCAGTTCCAAGAATGTTGGCTAAGGTGTGCCACGAATAGACAGGGGGAGGGGGAGGGGAAGTGGGAAGTATCCTGCAACAGCAGCCATATTGAATGGATTTGCACAAACGTGCTGAAAACTTTTCCTGACACAAAAGGATGCAAAAAGGTGCAAAGACGCAGCGGGACATCAGTAGCAGCAACAACAACAGCAACCATAGCAACAGCAACAACAGCAACCACAGCAACAGCAACAACAACAGCAACAACAACAACAACAACAACAGCAGCAGCAGCCGTTGCAGTTGTAGCAGCAGCAGTTGCAGTAGCAGTTGCAGCAGCCTTAAGCAATTCTTTGCAAAAAAAAGTAAATGTCAGATTTTTAGCATTCTACTGTCTACAAATATAAACCGCACTTTTGAATTTAAACATTTTTGAGCTGGAACGCAAAAAATAAAATAAAAGATTGCAGTTTTACAGCGGAATATATGTATATACGAAAGTCGAAAAATATTACTCAGAACACGAAAATTCGGAAAAAAAAAATTAGAAATCCAAAATTACTAATCGAATAATTAGAAATCCAAAATTAGGAATACAGTTATTAGAAATCCAAAATTAGGAATACAGTTATTAGGAATACAAAATTATGAAGATAAAAATTGGGAAAGCAAAAATTGGAAAGACAAAAATTGGGGAAACAAACATTAGGAAATCAAAAATTGGGAAAACAAAAAATTAGAAAATCGAGTGATTTGTAATAAAATATTTTTGATTACGACTTTTTTCTACAAGCAAAAAGACAACACTGATCGAACCATTTATTTCAAAATCAGGACTTAAGTCTTAATCAAGTCTCTGGCTTTTTTCTATTGATGATTTAGTATTTTTTTTTAAATTTAAAAGAATTTAACCAATGACAGGAAAACCAAAGATACTTTTTCCAATTTTTTCTCCTAATTTTTGTACTTTTTTTTTTTTTTTGCTAAAAAATGTTTAATTTCTATTAAACAGGCTTTCTGTTACCTTTGGGAATTTTTGTACTCTGAATATTTTTCTAAGTTGAAATTCTTAATTTATAATTCCTAATTTTTTTTCCCCAATTTTGGATTCCTTAAATTTTAATCTCGTTTTTTTTTTCTTCTATTTTAAGTTTCCTTAAAACAGTTTCGGAGCTCGTACAACCTTTACAGTGTATTCAATTTTCTGCCAATATTTTCATTGCTATCATATTTGTGCTTATTTGTCTTGTAAACGCTGAAATGGGATTTTTTTGTTAAAAAAATTCAGAAAGAATTTTTTTGAAATATTGTGTAAAACATTTTACTGATGCTGTTAAGATTCTAAGAACAATTGATCTCGTTTGCTGCAATAAACAATACATTCATAGCACCATTTTGACGGCACGGCAGACCAACTTTAAATGCGATTAAATTATTGTTAATGAACAATCGAATAATTTTAAAAGCTATAACCAAAATCCAAGTGAAGTCTGTACACAGTGGTACTCAAGTAACTAAGCCAAAAAGGTGTTCGAGTACTCATTCAATTAGATGGGCTGCTTTATGCACAAAAATTATTGGCTTAATCAGCGATTGATTTAGGACGAATGAGGTCGAAACGAGGCGAGGGGACATTGGAATGCCGTTAATGTAATGAGCCATTTTCGGCAGCCCATAAAAAGTCATATAAACATTTCAATTAACGTGGCGCACACGTATCCCGTGACTGGACATTCCGATTCCTCAATTCTCCCAGTTGCCCAGTTTGCCAGTTGCCCAATTGCAAATGGCAACCACGGGCTGCTTTACATTCACCTGACGATGGCGATGGCGATGAATGAGCCATGGCTTTGATAAATTGAAGCAACAGAGCCAAAAGACGACAAAATACAGGGGCAAGAGGGGGTTGGAGAGGGGGTATAGATTGTAGTTGGTCAGTTCACTTGGTCGTTTCGTTTCAATTCATGCCATTGCCTGGCTAATTTAGTGAGGAAATGGACACAGCCACGAGGGCAAATGCAGGACTGGATAACGGGACAACGAGGGACGACTCGACACAAATGTGTCGTATTCAAGGTCATAAAACGTGCGACACAGCAACAACAACAACAACAGCAACACAACCGGTAATCAAAGCATGAAATTAATTTCCAATTGATTTTGGACCCTGTCTCGATGCTTTTGCCAATCGCTGCAGGAAGTTGACCAACGGAAGTGCGAAACGATAAACAGCAACAGCAGCAGCGACAACGACAACGAGCGTCGCAAAAGAAAAAGCTAGGAAAATGCAGAGCCCAACACATGCTACAACCGCCTTGGGGGTATAAAAGAGACAGCGGGACAGGAGACAGGAGACAGGAGACGGGAGACGGGAGACAGAAAGAGAGGCGGAAAGAGAGGGGAGCATTAAACGATCAAGCGTTTAATGACACCCGGCCAGTCATTGATTTGCCAAATTCGTGCAGCAACTGGGCCAAGAGCGAGACAGCGAAAGAATTATAGATGGGGCGAGAAAGAGAGGGAGCGAGTGGGAGAGAGGAAGAGATGGTCCATGTTGAGTCAACATAGCCGCAGGGACAGCAGTCAGTCAATAGACGGACGACGAACGACGACGACGAGGACAGCGGACCAAGTGACGAGGGTAGATTCGATTGTTAGAAATACTTAATTGCAACTATTAATTCGATGAGTATATCCTTCAAAATAGTTTGATAAAAGAACGCACAAATTATTTTTCCATTTTTGAAATCAAGCTTAAATGTTTTTTTTTTATTTATTTATTTAGTGTCAACCAAGTAAATTTATAAAAATTAAAATTAAATTAAGTTATATAATACGTTATTAATTTAATAGGAATTATTTACAACTTTAAATTTAACTGAAAGAATAGAAAAATTATTAAATAAAGAATTAAAATTTAAGAATAAAAATATAATATAAATTTTTATTATTTATTTTGTGAAAATTATGAGACAAAAAATTTCTCTAAAACTTTCCCCTAACAAATGTATGGAGAAGGAAAAGTTCTTAAATTAGAATAATTATCTAGATTTATTGTTATATTTTTTTATATATATTTTTTAATATTTTTAAAGAACATATTAGATACAAAAAATTTTGATTTTCTAAAACAGCTTTTTATCTCAGTGCAGGTTTTGTTTTATCGCCCTGACTTAAGTTAGCAAAGCAACTGGCAGCTGCATTTGCTCAAGCAGCCCTCGTTGCTAACAGTGACAGCAGCGAGGCATGACCATCAATATGTGGCGAATGCCAATGCCCAAATGCTCCACTCATAGGCCATATATACCATAGAAAACAGAACATAGAACGTAGGACGTCGACCGTTGACCAGCTGGCCAAGAGCAACACTTGGCCTACACCACAGGCACAAACAACTGAAGCGGGGCATTTAATGTCGCTCTGGCTGTCATCACCAAAATCGAAAAACACAACAAAACCAAAAAATACAAATCGAAAAGAAAAAAGTGACAGACGAACCAAAGCGAGATAGAGGGGGGAATGGGAATGGGAAGAGGGAAATGGAAATGGGGGCAGCATCCTTGACGTTTGTTCGCTCGTTGACGCCCAAAAGCAAGTCCAAGTCCAAAAGTTATTGCCATCCTGCTCTATTCCCTCCACCCTCTCTGTCCTATTAAAACACAGCATTGTTGTTTTAGCTATTTTGAAGCTAGTTTTAGCTATTTTTCCATTGCAAATTCTTGGCAGAAATATTTAAAAGAAATTACGATTCCCAAAATTTTTACTATTTATAGTTTCAAAATTCTATAGGTACAATTTACTGTTATGGAAATTAAGGAAGTTAGAACGACATATTGCTCAAATTAAAAAAATAAATAATTAAGTTGTGATAATGATAGAATTTTGCTTTAAGTGAAAACGAATATTTTCTAACATTTTGTAAAAAAAATTTGTATATTTTATTTAAACAATTTTCTGCTACCTTTAGTGGCAATTTAATCTTGTTTTACATTAATTTAATTGCAATCCTTTAATTAAAATTTTTTTTTAATGTAGAACTTTTAAAAAATATACCATTTTTTATACATTTTACAGCCATTTCTAACCATTTTTCTTTTCTATAAAATTAGCTATTTTAGCTTTTGAAATTGTGGCAACACTGCTCGCCACTTCTGTCGCTTGGCTGAGGACCCATCATGGGTCCAGTCGAGATGTGTTCCATGTCTAATGTCGAAATGGTTAGTTTCACTTTTTGCGTCAGAAATCGTAAAATTGGATATAAAATTTTACGAGCGTGTGCCTGGAACTTGTCCCTCTCCCCTGTCCCCTGTCCATACTTCCCTTCCTATTTCTAGTCGTCTCGAGTCGAGTGTGCTCTGCTTTCTGTTTTCTGTTTGACGATGACGATGACATTGGTGGTAGATGCCACTGCTGCCTCTTATTCTCCTGCTGCTGCTGCTGTTGCTGCCACACGAATTTGTCCTGCGCCTGTATTTGGTCACGGCGCAAATTTTGATGCTTAACTAGAAATGGCAGCTGAAGTGGCAGCAACAACAACAACAAATGTAACAACAACAACGCCAGCAGCCGCAGTTTCTGTTTCTGTGGCAATAAATCATTTATGCAAGTTGCTGTTGCTATTTGAGTTGAAATTTGCTTAACAATTTTGCTTGTTAAAAATTAAAGCGCCCTTGACTCGAGTCGACTCCACTCCACTCCACTTCACTCGACTTGCCCCCATTTACCGCTACTTGCCACATATATCTATCTATCTGGCTTCGACTTGTCTCAACTTGTCTCGAATTGACGTTGTCTTGAATTGTTTTGTGTGTTGTCTCCCGTGTGAACTTCTGAGTTCTATCAAATGTGTTGTGGCAGCCATAAAGCTGTAAAGCTTGTAATAAGCAATAATCTGCGATACACACACACACACACTCACACATGCACACACATGCATTGAGACACAGATACAAATGAAAACTCATAGATACTCGTGCATACATATGTCCTTGGGTAGATTCATGGGCAATACATTTTATAAGCATCATTGTGCATATTGGATAAAAAATAAGCTTAAAATACAGCAAGTGAGTAGAGAGAGCTGTTGACTGGGAGAGAGTGTTCGACTATGAGATACCCTGTAGATTTATGTGTAATACATTTAAATAGTATGATTGTGCATATTGGATAATATATACACTGAAAAAAAGATCAGTTTCTAAAATCAAGGACATTCATATTAAATATTTTGTTCTTAAAATAAAAATATTTTAAGACCAAATTACTAAAACTAAGAATATTAATCTTGAAAATTGTAAGTTCCTAATATAAGATTAAAACTCTCAAATTTAAATATTTTGTTTTTAATATAAGACCATTTAAAGACCACATTACTGAAACTAAGAACATTATTCTAAAAAATCTTAAGTTCTTAATATAAGCATAAAAATCTTATATGTATCTTAGATGTTTTCCTCTTCTGTCAGTTGCACGCTTTCGCACAGAGTTAAAATACCCTCTTTATTATGCATTTTCAATGGGTACAGGGTATACAAATATTTCGATACTTGGCGGGTGGTCGGTCGTTGAAAGCAATCAGACGCCGCACAAGTAGAGCCCCTTCTAGTGAGAACATGGAACTCGCTCAAATGCTCAGCAGAGCTCCGAATATCCTTTTAAAATTGTACCAGCTGTCAACATAGGGAGGGATATGAGTGCACACAGACACACATATAAATGTATTTGTAAGTCTATTGTAAGTGCTCCGTGTGTGTGTGTGCAGCAACAAAATATTTACAAAATTGTAATGGAATATCAACAGATCATAAAATCATGCACATTTTATTTGTCATAGTCAAAGTCGTAAAAGAAATGAAAAGAGTAAAAAAGTAAGAAGGAGAAAAGCAGAAGGAAAATGGAGAATGGCAACGATACGAATGTCTGGGCACAGAATGGAAATGGAAAGTATATTGAAAATAAAATGCGAGAATACTTTATGGGCATTACAATGCCAATAGAAAATTGTGGTATTTATTGAATGGCTTTGCCAATATCCATATCCATTCCCATATACATATATATACGTTCATATCCTTTGCTGGCCGCGGGGGACATCTTCAGATTAAAGGATTCAGTCTCTCTCTGTAGAAAATGCCACAAGGAAGCGGTCAATTTCTTGATGGCCACAGTGGGCAGCTACTTAAAATTTAATTTGAAAATTGCCCTGACCACAAAAGTTAGAGCAGGAGGCTGGACACGGATCCGGCAGTTGGCAGTTGTGGTAACAACATTGGCCAAAACAGCAACAGTGACAGGCAACTTAAACAAATGTCGCTTCTGACTTGTTTGCCAAAAAGTTTTTAGCTAATTTTTGATTTTAACGAGAATTTTCAAGCAAGAAAGTCCGAGGTACGAGGTACGAGTTAAGAGCAGCTCAGCTGCCGATGCTGCAATGGACAAGGTCCAAATAACTTGGGGCTGCTCGCAGCTAACGAGAAAATGGCTGGCAAACACTTAAAACTTTTGCGATGAGATGCAGCTCAAGTCGACTGTGCACTGTGGAATCCTGAACTGAATTCAACAGCCACTGTAAATCGACAGCAACACTTTCGGACATTTGTGAAAAATAATATCATAATTTTGAAATATTAAACTTTTTTAAATATAAAAGTTTTTCATTTTCGAAAAATTAAAGTTATAATATTATATTTCGAAAAATATATGGCTTAATTTCAAGATTTTAAAAAATGTTATTTTTTTCACAAATTTTTGGTCTGAAAATTCAGAATACAAATTTTTCGTTTAGAGAATATTTGCAATTAATGGCATAATTTAAAGATTTTTAAAAAG
The DNA here is from genome assembly GCA_037043495.1 of Drosophila recens. Lineage (NCBI taxonomy): Eukaryota > Metazoa > Arthropoda > Insecta > Diptera > Drosophilidae > Drosophila > Drosophila recens. Next base: position 38,768 of record JBAMBJ010003625.1, read on the forward strand.
AGTTTTTAATTTTCAGTAATTATTGTTGCGAAAATTATATATTTCTTTTTTTTTATTTCAGATAATTTTTTTGTTCTGTGTACATTTAAAGCTCGACTAGACTCAGCTCGGAGTTGAGTGACGTTGTCATTGAGTCTGGATAAGATTGAGGCTTCCCATGGTTTACTTACCCTTTGTCCAATAATGTCCAATCTAAACGCGTTTCAAAACAAAACCCTTGACGGACATTGCACAAACAGCAAAGGAGTCAAAGGGGAGTGGAAAGTAACTGCATTACATTTGCACTTAATGACAGTTGAAGCCCCTGCCTGAAGAGCCAAACTATAAAATTAATGCTAATTATAGGCAACGCTCACTGTAAAACAGAGTGTCTCTCTCGCTGTCTCACTGTCTCATTGTTTTTTGGGAGTGTCTTTTCGGGACAATTGTCGAAGCTGGCAATTTGACTTTACGGTCTATTTTATGTGTGGCCCTCACAAAGTGAACTGGACAGGCAGCAAAAGCAGGAAAAAAAAAAACACTGAAATTGAACACGGCTGACAGTAGTAATAACCAGATAGACAGAAAGAAAGAGAGAGAGAGATGGAGGTAGACAGTCAGTCAGTCAAGCGATTCATTGGGCCAGGCCAGGACTAAAGAAGCGATAAAAACGAGATAAAACGCTTAAGCCGAGGCACGAATATTCCCTTTCTCTGTGCTAAAATGTGCTACTATCGCATCGTATTGCCAGCCACAGCGCAACTGAAGTGAATAGTCTTGTTTTATGGTTTATTTAAAAGTCAACTCTGCACGTCAAGCCACACGGCGATAAACAAGGCACAAGACCCACCAAAGAGCCAAGAGCAGCACAGTTTGTCAATTGAACACTGTGAGCCAAGAGCCAGCAATTGGTAAAGGCAACAGCAACAGCAAACACAAAAGCAGCTAGTAAAGCTGCCAAAACGATTAACAGCAAGGGAGTAAGGCACATCAAGCTCAGCCCAGAAAGCCAAAAATTCATTTGCCTGAAATTACAAATTACGGCACTTGCAGTTACCACCAGCAGCAGAAGTAGCAGCAACATCAGTGGCACCAACAGCCACTCAGTTGTTGTCAGCAGCAGAAATACGCACTATCGTAAAGGTGAAGTGAGAACAGAGAGGAGGGAGGGGGATAGCTGGGGCACAGTTCAACTATTAACTCAACAAGCATAAAATGAAGCAGGCCAAGAACTGAGGGAATGATACGAGAACACCTCTCTATCCTCCTCCTTCTCCTCATTCCCCTCAGTTCAGCTGGCAAATAAGCCGACAGCAGATATTGTCAACGTGTGACGCACGTTAGAGTGGGAGTCGAAAAGAAAGGCAGTCAGAGAGAGAGAGAGAGAGGTGGGCAGGCAGAGGGATTGGCAAGTGGAAGGCGGAAAGGACGACTGATTATGTTGTTGTCGGCCAACGCCAGGGTTGTTACCTTTTGCATGTGCTTCATATTTCAAAGCCGTCAACACTTTTCAGCCAGAGCATAACAAAAAAAATAAGAAGTGGGAATATGACTGCACTCATTGAATAAATCGACTGTGAGAGACCCTGTACTTATTTAAAAAAAAAAAAAATTACAATTTTTATCAAATAATAATAAATAAAATAAATAAATAATAATAATACAAAAATGACTAAAAAATATAAAATCAATTTAATATTCAAACTTCAAATAATTATGTTTCATTATTAATATAAGTAGTTCGAATATGACTGCAGTCAATAATTAAATCGACTATTAAATTAAAATAACAAAAATAATACAAATATTCAAAAAACAAATATAAAAAAAAAAAATTAGAAAATCAATTTAATATTCAAACTTCAAATAATTATACTTCATTATTGATATAAGTAGTGGGAATATTACTGCAGTCACTAAATAAATCGACTGTAAGAGACCATGTTCTTAAAAAAATAAGAGATATTAAAGCTTTTAACAAAAATTATACAAATAAAAATATAAACAAAAAATTAATTTAATATTCAAACTCCAAATAATTATATTTACTTATTGATAAATTAAATCTATTTTAATATACAAATAAATAATGTATTTGTATCCTTCTGCCTGATATGCGTATTTATCTTTCACACACGCATTGACATACAACCCTTAATAGTTGTCAAGTACAGGGTCGAAAAAAAGAGTGTGTAGTTACAACAAGTCCAACCAAGCCGCAATTATGACAAAAGTATGGCAGGCATAAATTTTGCACTTGTTTTGTGAGGAGAATTCGCTCCTGCTGCTGCTGCTTTGTCAGATTCTCAGGTCGGGGGTCGAGGGAGGGCTTGAGACTGTTGTTATGACATTTGTTTGCTGCGAAATAAAGCGACGCATTAAAGTTAATGACGCCCAGGAAGGTGGCTTAAAGTGCCAGTCACTCAAAGGCCACCACAGGCCACACACAGAGGCAACCACAGAGCATAGCCACCAACCACCAACCAGCAGCCACCAGCACCGCCAACCACCAGTCAGAGCGCCACCAACAGCCACTCATACTCAATTTAACTTTCCTTTTCTTCATCGTTTGCTTCTTCCCATCTCCCCGCTTCTCAGCTCTCCTCTTCTCTGTGTTCTGCAGGTCACAAGCTGAGGCGGAAATTAGAAATTAAGTCGCTCGCTGTTTGAATATAAATTTAATTAATGTTACACAAATGCTTAAAAGCCTGCATAGTTTGTTTTGCCATAGACCACCGCTATAACAACAATAACAGCAACAACAACAACAACAATAGTAACAACAACAACATGGCCAACTCTGACAGGCAACAACACGCGACCCCTTCCGACCCCGTTTTCCGCTTCTGCGTTGCGAACTTTTGGACGCTGTTTAATAGTTTTCAAATGCTTGTCTAACTGACGCCTTCCGTCACTACACAATATTCATTTACATATAGCGTACATATAACGAGCGCGAGGGCTGATTGACAAGTCCTTGCCATAGAAAACAAGACATTTATTAGAAAACGGACAATGAAAATAAGAGATATTTTTAGGATATTCGTAAGTTTTTAAATCAGAATGAATTCATTTTAATAAAATAATATTTAATATCTCAATAAATATTTTATCATTATTATTAATGCCTGTTAAATTTATATTAGAATTATTAATCACTATATAATTCACTGTTGAAAAATTTGTGATTAAATAATAATAACGATTACAAAAAATCAGAAATAATCTAAAATTATTACAATTATTCAGAAATAATCAGAAAAAATCAAAAATAATCTTTCTGATTATTTCGGACTATTTTTGATTATTTTTGATTATTTTTGATTATTTTGGCTACTTTGATTGTGAAAATTTAAAATAATTTAATTTTTACTAAATAGTCTTAAATAATCAGAAATAATCAAAAATAATCAGAAATAATCAGAAAAAAATCAAAAATAATCCGAATGCTCAAAAATATTATTTTTGATTTGTTTCTGATTATTTTTGAATTATTGTAATAATTTTAGATTATTTTTGATTTTTTACCATCGTTATGATTAAATAACTGGTAAAAATCCAAAATAATCGTAATTTTATTATTAGATCGTCTTTTAAACAAGAATAATCTAATTACTAATGATTATGGTTACTAATCATTATTTAACAGATATGTTATTATTGCACTATAATACATAACAACTATTTGTTAATTGCTCTTAGAAGCCAGACATTTTGAAGAAATGCATTATTTAGAAGAAAATTCGTTGTTTAAGAAAAACATCATAATTATTGACCTTTCAGTGCATAAATATAAATATAAGTTATCTTATTAATTGTAATATTAATTTAAGCTTTACTTGTGTCTAGCACTCAATCAATAGAAATTTAATTAATTGTTAGACTAACAAAGTAAAATGCTAATAATGAAGTACAAGCCGCAACTCTAATTATCAAAAGTGATTAAAGTAGCCCTCTTAAAAGGCAACCAACTCCCACTTCACGTTTCACGTCTGTGGCTTCGTTCTGGAAGAGAATGATCAGGAGGGGAGGGGAGGAGAGACAGTTGGGGGTTGAAGGTTGGGTGCTCGCCACTGAACACTGGTCAACAGTGTTGACTAATAAAGGCGGAAGTGTATCCGTTGCGTAGTACTTGGTTGCGTCATGTGAGCCACCAACTAAATAGAAGTCCTGCTGCAGTTCATTAATTATTTTGGCCCACAGCGGGAGTTCTCAACATTTCTCTATTTTCCTCTCTTCATTTTATTTTTTGCTGTTTGACAAACGGAAAGTCGCTTAATTAGTTTTACTGCTCGGACGTTAGAAGTAGTTGAAGTTGATTATAAGCGCAAACTTTGACATCGATAACAACACAATGTCATTTGCATGTGCATCCTCCCCGTTGACCCGCCCCGCCCCTATTCCCCATTTCCCCCCTTGGCCACCCTGAGAGCAACAATGTCAATGCAGATACATGACAATGCTTTTAATGGCATTCGCTCTTCCCTCATTTTTCCACCGTTTTTCGCTATTCCGTTGACGTATAAGCCAAATAACATTTTGGCCAATGTGATTTGCATCTTACAGCGGATCGAGTGAGTTTTGAATTAGACAGACAAGCGGACAGAGTGACAGAGACAGACAGACATAGCGAGTCCTTTTCCCTCTGCTGCGGGCGGTGTCATTATATCATGCTAAATGTCACCGACTGTTGCTGTCACTCGGCCAAGTTTGAGTTGGAGTTGGAGCTGCGGGCTGTTGGCCAACACCAGCATTGCCACTTGTGCTGCGGTTGCAAATGCAAATAGCAGCACTATTCGTACCAACAACAACAAGAACAGCAACAGCAACAACATTTCCATGGAATTAGTTAACATTTACAGCAGACCAAATGGCAGCAATAACAACAACAACTCGGCCAACTCTCTGACTGCCTGTCGCCGTTTGTAAGCTGGACACAGCCAAATTGACAGTGTTAAATTAATTTGAAAATACATGCAACTGTTCCATCTACACAGCTAAAATATATGTATGTACAAATCAAATTTGTAGCGACTTAAATGGCATTCAAAAAAAAGTGTTATAAATATCCCAATAATCAAAATAATTGTTGAGATCGAAATAAAAGCAATCAATGTAATAACTGAATAAAAACAATTAAAAGTGCAATAAGGTGAACGATACTCAATACTTGGTAATGAAAAACAATATGTAAGAAAAAAAATTAATTCAGTTGAAGATTTTAATTTCCATTATTCAATGAATAATATTAATTCCTTTGCTTTAGTGCTACAAAGAAATATGAATAAATTAAATAAAATAAAATTATAAAAATTTTAGATATCCAAAACCTTTTGGATTTAATTGTTCGCCAGAATATTTTTTTCCGTGTAGCAAACAGAGCAACTCCTAACTCTATTTCCATTCCCATTACCATTAATGCCATTGCTATGGTCTAGGTAAATTCAAATGCACAGCAACAGTAACTGCAACAGCAACTGCAACTGGCCCAGAGCAATGCGAGACCAGACGAGACGAGGCGTCAGTCGAGAGTCGAGAGTTGGCGGCTAGATGCGTTTCACTGATTTTAATTAATTCATCTGTCAAACAGGATTAGTTTTATGGTTTACATTGTCCCTCGTTGCTGTTGTTGCCGTTGTTGCTGTTGTTGATTGCACTCGCCGCTGATATTGGCACTTGCGGTTCCCTGTTGACAGCCAACATTCGCTTGGTCTATGGACCATGGCCAATTTATGTGCCATGTGTACATCAAATACATATATGTAGCCAATTTATTACTAACTAAAGAGCAATTTGCTCAAAAGCCCCCTTTTTATTTGGCTTAAGTTATTTTTTTTATTTTTTTTCATATCAATTAATCTGTTTTATTGCCACTAGGAAACGTGCAATTGTATATTCATATTTGGCATATTGACTAGCTGCTCAGCCTAAGCATAAATATATTCAGGGGTGCCACAGAAAGCGCTTTCGCTTGAATTTTACCCCTGTGGCACCCCTGGTTATGTTATACTGGCGTTTACTGAAAATCATTAAAAATACAAATTGTCTTAAATTATCTGAGCTTGCTTTTTTTTTAAAGAGTTGATAAAATTATGCAATGTATTATGTTACATTGATGTTAATTAAACTTTATATCTTTTTAAATAAATTTCTTTTTAGTGTAATAAACTAGTAGTAGTTTTTAATTTTGTTGACATAAATTTATATAAATTTAATTTTTTTAATTTGATGCTATTCCCTGCATATTTGAGCATAATTGAAAAGTTTTAAAGGCCTCAATCAAAATTCTTCATAAACTTTGGAAAATGTATAAATATAACCGTATTTTTGTCGCAGCTATTACACGATTCCATCAATTGTTAAAGCGATTTACGCACATTAGTTGAAATGAACTGAAGCTATACCTGAACTGCTTCTTCTTCTTCCCCTTCTTAATGACATATCGGTCGGGACATTAATGAGCCATAATAATTCAATAAACTGAAGGCAATATAAATTAACCTGTTGCCCGGACGGTCAAAATCACGCAAATTTCATTTTGACATACATAGAGACATACACAGTTAGAGAGATAGGGGCATAGATAAGGCGCACATCCTGCATCCCGTTGCTTTGACCTGCTCCTGCTCTTCTGCTCTCCTGTTCCCGTCCTCCCCCAGTTCCTGTTCCAGTTCCTGGGGCAGTCATATGGCCCATTAGGCACAGATTTTGTAAATTATGTCAATAATTCAATACAGAAATGCCAACGATGCTGACATTTGGTACATGTACACTCTCTCCCCCTCCCTCCTCCCTTCTTACTGCCTCCTTTTAGCCACCTTAATGACAACAACAATAATAACAATGACGTTAAAGTCGCTGTCGCTGTCGCTGTCAACGTCGCTGTCTCTGTCGCTGTCGACGCTGACTTCGTGTCAAATTTGTGCGCTGCTTTCATTGTTAATCGCCCGGCCATAAACCCAAAAACAATTAACTTAATCAAATGCAATTGAGCAATGTCATTTCTGTGATTGTGATTGTGTTTGTGCTTGTGTTTGTGTTTGTATTTGTGCTTGCCACTTGCCTCTAACGGGTCTCCTCGCTTAGTTGCCTTTAGGCCGCATTGGCAGCATAACCTTTCCTCATATTGTTTATGCATGTTATGCTCGCGATTTAGACTCCCTCTCTCTCTTTCTCTCTCTCTCTTTCTCTCTCAGCTGATGACGTTGCTGCTACTGCTGCTGCTCTTGTTGTTATTAATCGCATTGTCAATCGCAAATTGTGCCTGGGCTTTGTCAGCCACAGAGTTACCCAGAGCATATCCAGACCAGCTGACACCATGTGTGTGTGTGTGTGTGTGTGTGTGTGTATCTTTGTGTGTGTGTGTGTGTGTGTCTGGGCGTTGTTGTCATCATCATCAACAACATTGTCGTCGTCGTTGCCGTCGTCGCTTTTTGGGACCTGGATCCAGGCGATGCTTGCCACGAGGTTCGGCTAATAAGTCATTGGTCAAAGTACACAAAGATAAATAAATCAGTCTAGAATGCAAATTTGAAATTGCTCATCTCAGCATTTACTATTTAAATATGTGTTCAGAATTGAATTTTAAATGAAAACACTTTGTGTTAAAATAGAAAATTTAGCCCATAGTATTTGATGCAAGTGTATTTCATTAGAATTCAAAAGCAATAATTTAATCAAGAATTTTTAACTCGATCAAAGAAAATCCGATATCCTAAAACTGTTTGATACTGTTCGAAATTGATTCTCAGAATATCTTTTATTTTTCTTTCCAATTCCCGGAACTATCTTTGAAACTTCTTTTATATAAAATATTATAATTTTATTTTATTAGGAAATAGATAACAGCAATAGATGTAATGGTAGTAATAGTAGGTTTGGATAGCAAACCAATTCCTAGACCGATGTTAACAATTTTACATAAACTCCTATTTTCAAACATAATAATTTTAAAATTTTTTTCAAAAGGTAACTTTAAAAAAATTAATCAGTTATCAGTCAATTCCTAGACCAATGTTAACTATTTTGAATAAACTCTTATTTTCAAATATAGTTAGTCTCTAATTTTTTTTCAAAAATAAAAAAGTGTGACAGCTAACTTTATTAAAATTAACCAGTCATCAGTTGATAAATTACACTAAACAACAAAATAAAATTTTAATCAAACGTTTTTAGTTGCCTTACTCAATCCAATAACTTGTCTGTTCACTCTCGTGCTGTAGCTGAAAATTATTATAGCGGTTATTATTCACAGTCAATTACATTGCCAGAGCAACACACAACCACACTCACACATACACACACACACAGAGAGTTTGGGGGAAGACAACGAGCGAGATTTTGACAGGCGCAGAACTATCTATCTATCTATATATTGCACATAATGACAATTATAATGGCAGCCACAATTATGAATGCCTGGCGATTAATAACGCCAAAAGCTGCGAGAAAACGACGACAAACTCGACGACAGTTGCTGCTAGGCAACAAAATTGACTGCTATACCAGTTGTTGTTGTTGTTGATGTTGTTGTTGTTGCTGGCGGTTTGTAATGCTCCCCGAAAAATGTCTCGGAGTGTATTAAAATTGTCGGTTCGGGGTTTAATGCGCTGTCAATTTAACATCGCTTAATTTCTCATTTTGGCAGCAGCATTTCAACTCATAATTGGACCATAGACAATGAGGATAGAGAGAACGGGGACTTCGACGTTGCCTGGTTGCCATATGCCAGCTATCTATAACACTTTAAGCCATTATTATCATTGGCCCAAAGCGAAGTGTTACCAGGCAATGGCCATGTTGATTAGTCTAAAAGTTACCACCACAAATGGAGGCTACGGTTTCATTGTCTTTTGACGTCAATGCATTTGCAATTAACTTAATAGATTGTCGAGCAGCTTAAACTTGGCTACTGTCAACTCAACGCCCCTCACTTTTCACTATCTATTATTAGTATTCACTTGCTTAATAGTGTTCTAATTATGAACTGTAATTAACAGCAATCTGAAAAGGTATACAATTATAGGTATATAATTAAACAAAGTTTTTCGTTCAAACTTTTATTTAATTTTAAGCAAAACATAAATTTTGATTGATTTTTAAGGCTCATAAAACAATTAAAAAAAAAGCCTATCATTCTAGAGAATCAAACTGAAGATTAAGTGTTTTTTTAATTTTTCCAGTTTGAAAATCAAGCTTTAATTATAATATTGATAGTTAAATATTAAATTGTATTGATTATTGTGAAGTATTTATATAAAAATATTAATATTTATAAAATATAAGAATTAAATTTCAAAACAAAGGGTAGTTAATTCTCCGCATGTGAAATAAATCCTTCTATCTTATATCTTTTGAATTAAATATTGGCTTCTCGTTGTCTTATTTGTGTTATACATATATACGATTATATCGTTAGCGCATTTTAATTAAACTCTAAGTTTGTAATTTTCATTGGGCTTTGGCTCAAAGCAAAAGTGAACTTTCCCATTCTCACAAAGTGTCCTTTTGGCTGCTTCTTTCCATTTTCTTTGAACGAAATGAAAATGATGGCATGCTAGATAGACTACTGATGGGAATGTCTATGTGAGTGTAAATGTTTATAGTTGCGCTTTTTGCTGCTGCTGATGTTGATGCTGCTGTGCATTTTCATTTCATTTCATTTTAATTTTCATTTCATTGAGAAGACAGTTAGCAAAGCTGGCTTTCAATGCAATGCAATCGCTCTAGCTCTGACTCTGGATTTGGATCTGAATCTGTCGCTGGCTAAATGTCAAGCCACTAGAGTTTCGCAAACTAAATTAGGGTTAAGATTGCAAATAAAATGTATTACCCGAAATTTACCCCCACTTTCTCTTTGTATTTCGACTCATTTGAATTGCATAAACAACTTGGAGAACAACAAAAAGTTCAGCGACTGTCGCTTTGGCTGTTGTTGTTGTTGTTGTTGCCTGTTTCAGTTGCTGTTTCAGTTGCTGTCGCCATTTATCTCTTTTAGCTCAGCGCTGTCTAATGACACGCCCACCACGCACACGCACGCCTTGCTGTGCAGTCTCCTTCTCTGGAGAATGGGAGAAGCGACAGCGAGATAGATGGAGAGCGAAATTCATAGAAAGACGGCCAAAGTGACCGCAATTTAAGCCTAAATGCTATGCGTTTAAGCAACGCCAGGGCCAACGGCTGTAAACGTTGCCGACATGCAATGAACCCCATCTTCCCATCGCCACATCTACACAGCAAAAAAGTAATCGGAGCTCGTGAATATATGGGACCATAAATTTACTAAAAGAATGTCGACAAAGAATAAACCATAAAAAATAGAATAAACAATAATTTAAAAAAGTAAATTAAAAATATATTAAAACTTGGAATTAAAAAATATAAAAATAAAGAATTATGAGGAATTGGGAGCCAGTATTAGCAATAACTTTACTATTAAATTAATTCCTAATATTTTATTATGCGCCGAAAATTCATTTAATGCTTTACCATACCAGACATTTTAAATTTACTTTTCCTTATAATATAGCTTTAATAAAAATAAAAAGTATATTTTTAGATACTCTCAATTACTTTTTTTTTAGATACTCTAAATTACTTTTTTTTGTTTAATTTTCTAATTTATTTAAAATTGTTCAAAATTTAATATTATCTTTTTAAATTTTTACGAAAATGTTCGAAATTTAATCATTTAGTCTTCATCTTACAATTTTGTCTTTATGCATACTTTGAAGTTTTTTTTTTTGCTAAATGTTTGACCTCAGCTTAAGAGTGCTTCCTCTATTTCACAGTGTAGCTACATTCCCAGCTTTAGCTTCAGTTTCAGCTGCTGCTGCTTCTAACCAAGTACAAATTTGCTCGCTGTCCAATGCCAGAACAGCCTCTGTCTTCCCGTCTATTCATCTGTCTGTCTGTCTGTCCGTCTGTCTGCCTGTTCGTCTGTCTGCCTATTTATCCGGTTTTGTCTGCACTCGCTGCCTCGTTGTCAGCGCGCCTCAAGCCTCGAGCTGTGGGCTGTGGCCGAAAACAACACGACGTATGCGCAATGTGCAGCCCCAACTGCACTAAATTTAAGTACAGTTAAATAAATTTCATGAAATTAGTAATATTTATGCTACATTATTACACTGACGGTAGCCACAAATAAGAGGAACCACAACAATAAAACTGGCGTGTGCCTAAGTAACCGCTCTTTATCTCTTTCAATAACGAGTCTAACGACATCAGCAGCCAGAACAACAGCAACAACAAGCATAATAACAATTTGTTGTTGTAGAACTATGCGATTCGGTTGTTATTGTTGTTGTTGATGTTGCGCTTTTGTTGGCAACGCTCGAGTTGAATGAATGACATAATGGTGGAAGACCACAATTTCAAAAGCATACTTAACAAATATTACGAAATACTGCGAAAAGTGCATGCAACAAAAGAATAACAACAAGAAGCCAACACAAGGGGTAGTATAGTGGCCACTACAACAACAACAACCTGGAGAGTAAAACTAACAACCTGCACCACTAGGTGAACCAGACAAAGGGACACAATAATGCAAACGATGCGATCCGTGGACAACACAACGCCAAAAGAATACAAGAGACAGGCTGAGACAGAGGCTGTCAGACAGACAGACAGACGGACAGACAGACAGCTCTAAAACCACTATCTAAACTGCAGATGACAACGTGATTCGAATGGGAAAATTATGTATTCAAATTATTAAAATTATACTAGATGAGTGAACAGACAAGTGCTAAAAAGTATTTGAACATATTTCACTAACATAAATATTCTGCTGTTGAAAGTAAGATGCAATAAAAATTACAGGGTGTTAATCGTATTGTTGTCGCCTTGTTTGAAGCGGAAGCAAATCAAAAACAAAATAATTGGAAAGAAAATTAACTGATTCTTATACACTCAGACCAACATTTATTCGTACACCCTTTTTTTACTTAAACAGCTATCTTAGTCAAGTTTTGGAAAGGTCGTTTAAATTCAGTTTGAATGATGCAAAACTTTCCTTAACCCATAAAGTACCCATTGGGAATTTTGAATCTTAAAAAAGTCTATTTCTTAACTTTTTGCTATCAATTTTTTACAAAAATATTTTTATTCAAACAATTTTAAGAGTGACTGCAAAGAAAAATTTCCGAAAAATTCTATAGTATTTTTTATAATTTTTTGAAAAGGAATTTACACAAAAATGGATCTAATTTGCCAGCTTCTTATTTGCATTATTAAACATTTTAATTATTCATAAATAATAAGCATAAGCCATTAAACTCAAAAGAAATTTAACCAAAAAAACTATTTACAATCAACTAATTTCACTCGAATAAAATATTTAATTTAATTTTCTGTTTCTAAAATGATGCATTTTTAAACATTTTGATTATTTATAAATAATACTCAAAAGTCACCCAAGGCTAATTAAAAATGATTCAAAAACTATTTATTATCATTTATTAATTTCACACTAATAAAATAAATCAAAAACTAAGCAAGTTTCTTCTGTTGTTGCCGTCAGTCGTGCTTGGTGTCGTGTCACGTGCGCATCGCTAGCTAAGCTCTAAGCTGACACTGTTGCTGCTTTGTTGCACTGTTGGTGTTGTCGGCGCTGTTGTTGCTGCATTAAATAATAATAATCATAATAAGTAATGTTAGGTAGGCAATGCTTTCAAGTGAGCAGCGCGTGCTGCTCCAGAGAGAGAGAGAGAAAGAGAGAGAGAGAGGAGGAGGAGAGAAGAGTGAAGAGTTGGGACAGAGGCAGGACAACAACACTTGGGCCAGCTAAACGTCATGCAAAGTGCGCCAAAAGGACACTACAGGATGCTGTCGCTGATGTTACACTTCCTGGCCTGGCCTGTCTGCCAAAGGTAGATGAAGGGGGCGTAGGGAGAATGGGCGGTGCGGGTTCAGTCGACCTGTGTTGGCTGTTCATTTAACAGCCACGTTGGCAGCCCAGGCTGCTAGGCTGCTGGCTGCCTTTGTTGTACTCTAAATTCCTTGGCTGTTGTTGTTCAGTTGTTCAGTTGTTAGTTGTAGTGGCTCCATCTTCATCCGTCGTGTCTCCACTCATCAGCCTCGTCAGCACGTCCCTTTAAATCCTTTGGCAGAGCAGAGAGCAGAGCGTGTATTGTTATATCCGCCTGCAGCTCTCGGTTGCCGTTGCCATTGTTTATACTACACTCCAACCAATAACAACCATCATATTATAAATTCGTATTTACTTAAAACCCGTCATATTTATAATATAAATATCAGCAATAGCTTTTTAAAATTAAAATAAAGTTTGTGGTCAGTAATTTTTTCAAAATATGCAATATTGCTATCTCAATCTTTTCTTAATATTATGACGAAATTAACCATTTATTCTTTCAATAAAATATTTCAAAAAATAATAGAAATTAAACTTTTAATTTTAATTTAATTTTTAAATTTAAATATTAAATAACATATACATATGTATATAATTTTTACATTAATAGTAGTTTTAAATTAATTGTTAAGTCGGCTGCTTTTAGCCTAACAATGAATAAATACAATAAATAAATAAATAAATTAATTAATTAATTAAAAAAAAGTAACCCTGTACTTGGAAAAAATGGTGGTTTTTGGAGTTGACATTTCGATCGATAAAACATAACTTATAAAAAACACATTTTTGTTTTCCTTGGAAGCTGATCAAAATCGAGTTTCTGATGTCGAGTGTATTTTTTTCCGAGTGTACATACGTGTATGTGTCTCACTCTTTACCTCCCGCTCTTTCTGCCTCATTTTCTGTCAGTGTGTGTTTAGGCCAAGACTAGTTGTTCAGGCTTGTGCTTTAACTATGGCTTAGCCGACTGCAGACAAATACTTTGTGGTTCACATGCTACCTGAGAGGTAGCTTATACCACAAGCATTATCATCATCATCATCTTCATCATTATTATCAGAAGAATCATCATTGCCAACATGGTGAGGAGAAAGGCCAAAAACAAAACAATAGCTACGCAGATTTTGCATTTTACCTTTGCCTGAGCCCGAATTAAGCTCAAATGATTTAATGAGCATGTTTTACCTAAAATGTAGTAATTGTCACGTATTACGTGCTTAGCCTGAAGATTTCCCATGAACACACACAGACACACAGAGAGAGACTTACACAGACAAATGGGCAAATCTTTTGCCTGTTTGACTTGAGAATATGTATATTTGCATATGTAATTTTATGGTAATACTCGTTAAAAAATATATATGAATAGCGAACGCATACATACTCGTATTTGTGTGCATATCGTACATATAAACAAGCAAAGAAAAATACGTGTGCTTGTGTAGTTAGTTGGCCTATAAAACCAAGTACGAGTACGAGTTTCTTTGTTGCCCAAAAACCAAATTAGAACCTTCGAAGGCAGCTCAGCTGCCTCTTCATTCAGCCTCTTTAGCCAACGCACGTGGCAGCCAAAATTGTGGCAGCTTCTTGAAGCTTTTAGCCCAGTACTTAAAGGATACAATGGCTTATAAGTTGATCACAATATAATCGGTTAATAAACAACGAAAATATTTCATAAATAGTAATAATAATTTAATGACCGAAGTCAGTCATAATTTTTTATTTATTTTATTGATTTTGATTTTATCTTATATTTTTATTATTTATTTATTTTATATTTTTTTTTCAATATATTTTATTTTAAAAAATTAATAACTATAGTTATTAATTAACTATAGTTATTTAATTATATTTTTATTTGATTTATGGTAATATGTGTACAGGGTATCGTAAAGTCGATCATCCAAACTGAAGAGTTCTTACTTCTTACTTTTGTTGTTGTGGTAAAACTCTTGGCGAACAAATTTTCGTGCTGAGTGCATAAAAGACTCTAAAAAATTCATATAAAACCAAAGAACGCACTTTACACGCTCCGTCATATGCACACGTATGAGTGACATGTAATAAAAACGAAACAATATTGTATGATAAAGTATACGCCCAGTGGGCAAAAGGTTTCGCAAGCGAACTTCGATATGAAGACACACACACACACACACAAATAACGAGTGTATGTTATATCTATGCATGTATATTAGGGTGTCCCTTATTTTCAAGTCAATATTTTTAAATCGCATACGGGCTAGTTCTGTTCATTAGGTCCTAAAGCACTCAGAAATAAATTTTTCACCTCAATCGGAGTATGATAACCCGTGCCGACTTGGATTGGAAAATTTCAAAATTATATGGGACGAAAAAAAATTTTTTTTATTTTTTTAATTTTTTATTTTTTTATTTTGTTCATTAGGTCCTAAAGAACTCAAAACCAAGTTTTCACCTTGATCGGAGTACGATAACCCCATTCAAACTTGCATTGAAACATCAAAAACAGTGTTTTTACACTGATTATACATTTTTCGATGATTTTTCATGTTTCAAAGCAAATTTGAATGGGTTATCGTACTCCGATTAAGGTGAAAACTTGATTTTGAGTTCTTTAGGACCTAATGAACAAAATAAAAAAATAAAAAATTAAAAAATAAAAAAAAATTTTTTTTTGTCCCATATAATTTTGAAATTTTCCGATCCAAGTCGGCACAGGTTATCAAACTCCGATTGAGGTGAAAATTTATTTCTGAGTGCTTTAGGACCTAATGAACAGAACTAGCCCGTATGCATTTAAAAATATTGACTTTGACCAAATAAGGGACACCCTAATGTATATGAAAACTGAATTAAACGAACTACGCGAATGGGAGCATAATAATAACAACAACAACAACAACAACAATACGAGTTGTAGCAGCAGCAAAAAGCAAAAGCCCAAGCAGCCACAACAATGGCCAAGCAATGAGAACAACAAAAAGCAATAGCCAAAAGATAATAGCAACAACAACAGCAACAACAACAATCAGCAAAAAAGACAAAAAGCAACAAGAGCAACAACAAGAACAACAATCAGAACTCGCAGCATAAACAGGAAGCACAATAGAGTCAACTTTCGAAGAGGTCACAACGGGGAGAACAACAACGACGACGACGATTGCAGGTCTTACGGTCGGTCACTTAATGGCTGTTGTTGTTGTTGTTGCTGCTGCTGCTTCACTTTTGAGCTTGCTTTTTTGCTGTTGTTGTTGTTGTTGTTGTTGTTGTTGTTGCAGCATACTTTATTTGATGGTCATAACTTTTTCATTAGAACAAAAATATATGTTCGAGCACAATATGTCCCGCAGCGCCGTAAACTATAAGTATATAAATAAGTACGGTACGACGAAGAAGAAGAAGAAGCTATTGAAGCAGCAGCAGTTCATATTATGTCACATATGTGTGTGTGTGAGTGTGTGAGTGTGTGTGGGGACTATAACTGTTTGTGCTCTCTGCGTGGCAGCGTGAAACAAGAGAACAACAAGAGCAATAGCCAGAGCTGTCATACTTTTTGGATGACCATAAAAGTTGCTGTGAAGTTGCACGCTTTACATTGCACATTGCAGCTACTTATTTTCAGCAACAACAACCGCAAAAACAAGGAGAACAACAACAACAAGGGGCACAACATCAGCGAGAACAGCAACAACTGACTCAAAAAGTTAAAGTTGTTGTGACTCCAAGTCCCTCTTTGGGGAGCGAGAGAGAGAGAGAGATCAGAGCGTTAAAAGTCTGAAGAGCCAAAACAAGTCAAGATTTAAAGATAAACAAAAATATAAAAACTGAAAGCTGAAATCAGAAATCAGACAACTCGCAGCGTTTTACAACTTTCAAGTCCGGGCAATGGCCACAGATTCACTTTTGTACCCAATGCAAGTTCACTTAACACCATATTATGCAATCCTTATAAGTCCTTTTTAAACATAACACATTGCTTGTTAATCACTTTGTTTATCATGTCCATTTCATGTGCAATTTTGTGAACAAAAAAAGAAATGTCGAAATAAAAAGTGTTTTATTTGTTTATGTAATTATTTTACCAAATTATTAAATGTAAAAACCAAAATATCATTCGGTATACAATATAAAAAAAATAATTATTTTCAAATAACTAATAATTATATATAATGCATAAAATCTAAAATTAAAAATAGTATTAATAGTACATTAAAACAAAAACAGCAAGCCACCAATAAAATCAGAAAAAGTCAGACTCATATTTCCTGTCTGTTTCTTCTCTCTTCTATCTTTCTTTTGAAGTTTATCGAGTATTTAAATTTTGTAATTATTTAATTGTAAAGTATTTGTATATTTTCTTTTGTCATTCGACTAAAAAATTAATATTTTATTTATGTCGGATATTTGTAAGACGAGTTTAAGTTCAGCTTCGATTATAAGTGATGCGCAACTCTTGCAGTCCACTGTTAATTGGTATTATTTAGGCATAAATTAGCGTTTTGTGATATTTTGTTACTAAAGCTCCAATTAAGGTGCAAATTAAGCGACTGCTGCGTCAGCTTCACTCTAACGACTCTGCCAAATGCCACATGCACCTTGCAACATGCAACGAGGTGGCGCTGTCTGACTCTTTGTTTTCAGATGCAGCCTCATCTCTGTTTCAGTCTCCTGCTTGTAATGTTGTAACATTGTTCCAGAACTTTTGAATTCCAATATCAAAATCAACAATTTACCGCTGTTGTTAGCGCTGTCGTTGTTGTCGCTGCATACTTACTTTTCTAGTTGTTGTTGTTGTTGTTACTCATTGTTGTTGTCGTTTTCGGTGGTATTGTAAACCACGCATTGGACTCAGCAGGCGGCCTGCTCTGAGTCCTGGTTTATTCTGGGCTCTGAGCATCCTGTATGCAAGCTGGGTTCTCTTCTCTTCTCTACTCTTCTGGCTGTGTTGTGTTGTGTTGTATTTGTTTGTTGCCGCTGCAAAGCCAACGAAACTTTTGTCCTCAGTTGCACAAATACGACGACTGTGTACACACACATACACACACACACACATTTGCACACAAAGGGAAGTATACAAACATTCGTGGCAAAAGATTGCCTTGGGAAATAAAACGTCATCTCGTGCAGTTGAATACACCAGAGAGAGCTTACTAAACTATTATGCCAGCGCGCAAGTTGCAGCAACAGCAGCGCCTAACCGACTAAACAACAACAATAACAGCATTAATAACATCAGAAACAACAACAGTCCTAAGAACAACAGCAACAACAACAACAACAGTAACAGCTCGCATATCACATCATTGCAATTTCTGGACTTACTGCAAATTCAAAAGCCAAAAGCGAGCGCACACAGCTGCAAGCCCTGACACACATACACCTAAGCATACACAACCATACAACGCACACACACACACACAGATACACTCACACATTCAGATTTAAGAGCTTGCTGTCCACTTAAGCAGAGCTCGTCGGTTGCCCAACAGAGACAAAAGGAAGCGGCGCACTGCAAAAATCAGGCACTAAGTATACCCTTAAGATATTTGCAACATGTATTTTCGCAACCCTGTACTTGGAATGAAAACATGGTCTATTAAGTTGCTTAAAAAGTATATCAGCATGGACAGCCTATTCGATATAAACATGTGTATGATCACCATTCTCATCAAAATATACTTTAATATACCGATGATTGAAGCATTGCAGAACTTACGAGCTTAAAAATAAAAGCTGATCAAATCACATAAAAAAAATTGATCTAAATTAAGTGGAAAATCTCAGATATCATATTTTTAAAATTTTTGCTTTGTTTTTGAATATCCTGAAAACAGGATAAGTTCTTATTTTATAGTTATTAAATGCATATAGTTAAGTTACAAGCTTTTAAAATTAAATCTCAGATGTGATAAAAAAAAATGTAAAGAATTTTTTTAAATTACACCAAACAATTACATATTTTTATAATTAAAGCTAAAATTAAGAGATTTTTTACATTCATAAAAAAAGATATAAAAAAATTTAAAATTATTTATTATTTCATAACTAAGAAAAAAATATGAAAAATTGTATGCCATTTTAAAAAGTCATTTTTTATTTCATGAGAAATATTTTCAAAATTTCTACAGGGTCTGACACAGTGCTGTTTGCTCAAGTGTAGTCTTTTCCACTAGTTATATTTTGTTGTTTTTAATTTGGCTGTTTGTCATGCTCGTTGCTGCTGTTTTCGTTCGTTCCAGTGCTGACAAATACATTCAAATGACTGCAACTCGCATGGTTACTGCTGAAATGGACATGAGAATGAGAAATGCGTTCAACGAACCAGCCGAGCACAAAAGGCACTGCCCAGACACAGATCTCTGTGTGTGTGTGTGTGTGTGTGTGTGTGTGTGTGTGTGTTTTGGCTTCAAGTAACAAGAAACTATGGCTCATACAACAGTATCTTCTGATTCAGCTGCAACTGCAACAACACACAGAAGAAGAAACTCATCAGCGTCATCAACATTATGCTTAAGCAACAGAAACAGCAATAGAAACTACAATACAAAAAAAATTGCAGCTTTTGCTTCGGCAACTGCAACTGCAACTCTGCCAGCGACAGACTGTGGCAAGTCTGTATTGTTTTCAGCAGCAGCAGCTTGTCTCAAAATTGCAGACAATCATACGGCTGACTAAAGCACGACTAATGTGCCATGCTGCGTATACATAATATTACGTATACGCAGCAATGCACATTGAGATGGGCGAAATCTAAGAGACAGTTATAGAATCACTTGAGCACGCATCACAAATTCCCTTGGCATTATTTTGAGAAAATATTAAACAATTGCTTGAGTAAACATTTTAAGTTAATGAAATTCATGCGAAATTAAATATTAGCTCACAAACATCAATTCAACTATTTACGGCCAAAAGTGGTCATTCTGAAGAGCTTATAAATTTTCTAAACTTATAATTTAAATAAAATTTTACAAGCTATGTTTAATACGCAATATTATCTTTGTTTCGTTCGGTTTAATGAACATTCAATTATGTTATCTTACAGCTAGGTACACAGTTAAAATTAAAGTAATTTCTAAATTCGAGAATATTTTTAAATATTATATTTCTAACAATAAACATGGTTTCTTTATTTATAAGAGCATGATCTTAAAATTAAGATTTTCATCTTTTTGTCTATGAAATTCGGCGACAGTTACATTTCTTTTTATCAGTGTACAACACGTTATGCAATCGATGATTTGCTTATTAAAGAGTTTTGTGTTTTATTTGTTGATTTGTCTATCTGCCATTTCAAATAACGATGGAGCTGGGTATGCTTGACTAGCAGGCACCCAGCAGAAATTTATTATAGTCATTGGTCAGATCTACAGCATAACAAAAGACTTTATCATAAATATAATATTTGCTATAAAGTGCATACTGTATTCTGAGATACCCTTACAATGGTCTCTTCATGAGTATAATAAATAAGAATGCAAGCACTGTTTTATTACAGCAAACATATAGTATATGCATTTGCGCATAGAAACTCAGCATTTGTGTCCGTGTGTAGAATTATATGCATACATATATAAATGTATGAAATTCAAGTAAAAGTCAAATGCACGCACCAAACGAGGGCCAAATAGGGGCAAACTGAGAGCAGGAAAAACAAGAGAAAATCTCATATCTAATGGGGATATGTGTGCTTTTCTGCAGGCATCACGTAATCATTGCACAACTACGTAAAAGACAGCCATTATTATTTGAATGAGAATGCGTATGGGAATGTGAATGTGAATGTGAGAGTGTTGCGAACGTAACAGAAAATTACAAGCAAAAGATGTTGGCATTTACGATAAAAGCCTTGGTAATGTTCTACTTACGACACACACAGCAAGGCTAAAAGAGCAGTCTGCAAACTGGGCTGAGACTAAAACTCAGCTTGTTGAGCTTGTTTGTCGTTTTTTGTTTCTTGTTTTTTTGTGTCTTATTTTCTGGTTGCAAGTCTGTCTCAGAGCTTTGTCGAATTCTCAATAATGTGAATTGGCACGCATGCTCGAATTGCTCTTTGTCTTTGTCTTTGTCTGGAATTGAAATTGTTTGCAATTAATTTCCTTAATGAATGCATAATTGCATTTTTGTGCGCGCCTTGAAGCCATTTTGCAAGAGAATTCAAATGAAAATAAATTAACGTAAAGCAAAAACTCATTAAAATGTGGCAGACGGCAACAAAAAAAATAAAAACAAAAAGTAAAACGTGTAACGCACACACACACAACAACACACACCAACACACACATACACATACGAACACGTGTGCACACACAAACAAGCATGTGCATTATTTTATTTCATTTATTTGCTTACTTTCTGTTTATTTTTGTTTTGTTTGCTTTAATTTTATTTTTACATTTTTTTGCTTTGGTTTTTTTTTGCACTCGTCCGAATAATGAATTTAATGAACCATTAAGATGCTCGGCCAGTGATAAATTTCAATGCGGCGCATAAATTAAATGAACCCTGCGACGTGGTCCATGAATCCCCAGCAACTTTGATTGCAACGCCTGAGCAAGCAAATTTATGTAACATACATAATGCATTTTACATCATTACATAGCATATACATAAGTTATGTTTTTGTTTCAATAAAGGAAAAATTCACATATTTTTTAAATATTACCAAATATAATCGAGCGCATCGGAACTTCTTAATTATTTATTTTAAAGGGTTAAAAAGGTTAATATAGAAAAAAAGTCATAGAAAGAAAATGTTTTTTCATTTTTGAAATACGTGCATTTCTTTGTCTAAACAATTAATCGACATATTAAGAAGAAATAAACTGCCACATAAATTTTTTTTTTTAATTAATAGTTATAAATAAGAAATCTTTTAGATTCTTTTATAATAAAACCTATTTTTCACGTCCTAAGCAACTTTAATATTAATAAGAATCAATAAAAAACTTTATTTCTTGTATATTATTTTTCATAATGAAACATGAGCTTTATTTTCTTATCAAAGCAATTACTTGATTAACTGTGAAAATCCGGCACAATTTAAAATTACTAATTTGTTTAATTGCCATACAAATAAGCGCAATTACTTTGCCTGCCCCGATGCCTGGCTTTGCCCAACTTTCAAATGCGGCTTAAGTCAGTATCTCGGCCTCGGCCTCGACTTTGAATTCTCTTGCAGCAAACTGAAACGAGAAACTGAACAAATTTTCTGACAAATTGCTGCAACAGCAACAGCTACAACAATAACAGCAGCAACAACAACAACAACAACAACAAGTTGGAGCAAGCTTTTTTCTCATGCCGGCTTTGGGGCGTAACAAAAGTGTTTTACATGCCAACAGATTCATGGTATTTGTACGCACGCAGCTTAATGTCGCACCCCAGCAGCACCTCCCGCCCCTATACTGATACTCCTCCCCCTCTTCCCACACCCCATACTCCTTCCTCGTACTGTTCACCTAACTTAAGTTCCCCACACATCAGAGCATTTGTAAGTCGCACGTTGTCTGTTTGTTTCTTGGCCTGTGGTAAAACTTTTCCATGCAGCAGCCCCAAGAAGAAGACGAAGCCTTTATTTCGTTCATTCTTTTCTTTGTACATGTTGTATTGCATACTTTTCGACGGGGGCAGGGGGTGTGTGTGGAGGCAGCAGCAACAACAACAAAGTTCATAAGCTTCTTTAATGGGTTTGTGCGTAAGCCTGTGCCGCAAGTTCAAGCCGTTGAAAGTGCTTTTAAAGTCGCAACCTGCGTCTTGCTCATCAACACACACACACACACACACACACACACACACACACACACACACACACGCACACACACAGAGACATACGCCCACAAATACAAATACAAATACTCATATATACACATACAGAGTCAAAAAATAAATAAATAAGTAAAGTTAATAAAAATAAAAGCAAAAAAAAGTTGGCAGCTCAACTTTAATTACATTCTGTTACAGGTGTGTGTTTTGCATGTGTGTGTATGTGTGTTGGTCTCTGTGTGTGTGTGTCTTGTCTGTATTTCACTGCTTAGTTAGAAGCGTTTGGCTTCAACGCTGGCAATAAACAACGCACAAAAAGCGGCAAATGCCTAAGAGCAAAGTGTAGTATGAGAAAAATGCGAATTTAGTTGTTGCCACTGACTGAAGCGGCAGGTTGGCAGCAGCATTTGCCATTACCATTGCCACTGCCAGTACCACTTGCCACTTGCCACTACCACATTGCCACACTGCCACTGCCTTCATAATGACTTCATTCAAATGCCAACAAACTTGAAATGCCAAATGAAATAACTTGCGCTTGGGCACGGGCATTTGAACTGCCAGCCAACAACAAGTTGAGTTATGAGTTACCGTATGACTTTCATTTTGAATACCAACACACACACCAACACAAATACACTAATGCACACCCACACACGCAAATACGTATATGCAGATAGGTTTTCAGAGCACTATTGAGTAAATGAGAACATTTTTGGGAATAAAGTAATATTTTTAATTTTTCAAATTAAAGATGCTTGATGCTAATGCATTAGAAATAATTCTCCATTTAATAATTTTCAACAAAAATATTAACATTGCCGCATTAAATACATTTTTTTAAAAAGCACTTGCATTTGTAGTATTATAGATTCAAAAGGAAAAAAATTTAGACGTCTTCAATGAATGCATAGAACTGTCGATTGATCGGGTAAAATTTACAAATTCATCCATTTTTTATAAATAAATTTTAAATATTAAAAAACATACAATACACTTCTTAATTCTTTGGTTTATTTTGTGGATATTTTTGTCTGATTAATCTTTGCCCGTTGGAAATATAGGATTTTTAGTTTTAAGCAAAATGTCTGGGACTTTCCCAATTTAAAAGTTAAAAAAACATATAAGAAGATCAAGTATTAACATATATTATCAACTGTAATGTTATAAACTGAATATATTAAGACTTTGATCAATAACTTTTTGAGCTTATCTTCTTTCTCTAGAGTAATTTTGGTTGATACAAGCTAGACCAATAATTCTTGTACATCTTTAAGTCATAAGTTATATCAAAATAAAAAGGGGAAAACACTCCATAGTGTAGCGGAAGCAAGAAATTTTGTTGCCATTTTCGAGCAGAATTCACACATACTCTCACTCGCACTCATAAACTATAAGCAGGCTGCCCCAGCAGCAAGTTCTATTGCAGTTGCTGCCTCACTTGCCACACAACTGTTGTTGCTGTTGTTGTTGTTGCTGTTGTTTTTGTTGCTGCCAACGATCCAAAAGCCCGCAAATGTTTGCATTTTTGCACATTTCTCCTGTCTCATTATGCTAAATACATTTGCATTGTTTGCCGTTGTTTTTCTAGCTCTTTTGATGCATATGTGTTGTGTTGTGTTGCCATCATCGTGCTCCGACTTCATCTCCATCTCCTTTTCCATCTCCTTTTTCATTTTCCTTCTGCTTTTCCCACTGCATCTACATCTGAAATGCCCTCTCTCTCTCTCTCTGCCTCTGTCTGTCTCACTACTCGTATATTGTGAGTGAGTGCGTGGCGGGGCATCTGACTTGGCTTTCTGGTTGTTTGCTTCCGCTTTTGGTTATTACGCATTCATGTCTTGCCAAGTGCGCTTCAAAACTTTGCAAACGCTGCCATCGCAGCTAAAAAGCCAAAAGCAACAAATACCAGATTTTCAACAACAGCACATAAGCAGACTTGTTGTTGTTGTTGCAGTTGCACATGCAGCACAGACTGTGTGCAGTTTTGCATATGAAGTGCCGACTCAACAATCGAAAATTTGTGCAACAGACGCGTTAAGTGGGCCCATGTTGTCCCTCCCTCTCCCTCCCTTTCCCTCCCTTCCCCTACCTCACTCTTTGTATCAGCATTCATTGAGCTTGCCTCAAAGCTGTAGCATACTTCTCAGCTGAATTTATGCAACTCCTTAATGAGGCAACTGTTTTGGCTTTAAACTGTATTTATCAGCCAAACAGACCTTCAAATATACTCCTACACATATAACCAACAAAAAGCGCTACATACGATTGTGCTCGACTGTACGCGACCCTGTACCTTGCCCCTTAAAAAATTAATATTGTAAATGTTGCAAATACTTTCTTCAATAGTGAAGGAAATTTAAAACTTGGTAGCTCCGGCTTTTATATTTTCATAGCTCTTTTAGTCACTTTTCCTTCTGTACGTAGACACTCTCAATAAACCCCTTGTGAACTTTAAGTACAGGGTCTAGATATAGTTAGAGCATAGATCACATTAATTTCTTCCCACACAAGAACAATAACAACGAAGTCAACACCATTAGAGAAATGAGGATATTCAAAGGACTTTTGGCCTCGCTCGTTATCGTGTTTGACATCGTCACAGCTAATTTATGCATTACAGTTATAAATAGAGCACACCCACACACACACACGAAGGGAAGAGCTATTATGTGAAATGTCAATGGCAGCTGCAGTTTCAGACTCAGTTTCAGTTCAGTTCAGTTTCAGTTCAGGATCTGCAGACTTCCCTGGAAACGGTATTAGCAGAACAATCTACATAACAATAAGCGACGATTAAAGGCCTTAGTCCGAGCATAGGCCAATTCACATGCCTGCCGCATATTATCTATTAAAAATTTATGGCCAGACAGAACGGCGAGTTTGCAGCCCAAAACAAAAGCCAACAAGTATGCACCAATTTAAAATGTGGCACGAAAAAAAGCAACGACAACGAGGACAAGGAAAACGACAAAAACGACAACGGCAACGGCAATGGGCGAAAAACCAAACGCAAGAAAATTTTCAAATAAAATTCAAAAGCATGAAAGCGCTATTATACGAATTCGAGACACAGTTGAAAAGAGAGCGAGAGAGAGAAAGCTATTGCTGTCTCACTCCTTTAGCGAGCACATAAAACGAGCAAAGCCCACAAAACCCACGAAAAAACAAAACAGCTTCTAATCATTTTTAATGAAATTCCAAATAAACACGTAAAAGCCAATGAATGTCATTTCAAAAAAGGTAAAAGCTTGTGGTATGCGGTGTGTATGTGTGTGTTTGTGTGTGTGTATGTGTGTGTGTGGCATGAACGTGCTGCAGGGATGATTGCAGAAGCAACAAGGTGAAACCAGCGCTCAGGATGTGCGATACTTGCCGTATGAATAACAACAACACCAATAACAACAACAACACGGAATTGCCGCTGGGCAGCAGAGCAAATTGAGTGGATGGGCGAAAACGGAAAGAGCCAGAGGAGAATAGAGAGAAGGGGCGGGAGGCAGGAAAGGCGAACGAAACAAGCGCCACAACAACGGGCAACAAAATTTATTAGTCCGCACAATTTGACTACTTTTAGGCGCAACAACCACAGGACAGCACTAAACAGCAGAGGACCAAGGACAACAGGACAACAGGAACACAAACAAGGACGATGGACCGCAGCAGCGCAGGGCTTCAACTTTCAGCTTTAGATTTCAGCGTGTGACACTCGCCGGGCTGCAGAGAGAAATATGTTTAGCAAAAAAACAAGCAAAAAAGAAAGTATAGCATACAAAAGGGGCGCAACAGCAGAAACAACAACAACAACAACACAACGTGCCACAGCCGCAAACAAATAAACAAATTTATGGCGCAAACTGGAGAAATATTGTTAAGGCAGACATGGGGCTTTCTAGCTGGCCAAGAAAGACAAACAAGTTGAATACACGTTAAAGTAACTTGCAATTTATTAATTTCGTGATAAGGTAAACAAGCTACTCGTCCTGTCGACCTCACACTGAGTGTTGTCCATGTGCGACAGAGCAAAAGAAAGAGAGAAAGAGACAGAGAGAGAGAGAGACAGAGGCAGAGAGACGTGACGCGACAAGCGACTGACATTAAAATGCGGAGCAAAATAAAATGTCTAATTTAAGTTACGCTACAGTTGCACAAATTTTCATTCTCATTATTGCGTCTACATGGAAGCACTTCAGGTGAAAGCTCTACGTGTGGCTAACAAGACTTAAAATTAATACCGACTGCTTGATACACTCTCGAAAATAAATAGAAGTCAGAGAGTACAACTATAAGTACTATGCGATAATTTCAATGCTTATAAAATGTGAGACTTATTGAAATTTGTTACATCAATATACAAATATTTAATAAATATAATTAGTAAAAATATATTAAAATAATGAAATATTTTAATGTGAAATTTATTGAAATTGCTTACATCAATATTCAAATATTGAGTAAATATAATTGCTAAAAATATATTAAAATAAAGAAATTATTTAATGCATTAATTTAATTTCTTTGGACTTAGAAAAAATGAAGGTGAAAAGTAAATAGTTATCATATTTAAACTGAACTTAAAAAACATTCATTTTCTAATATATAATAATAATACAATAATAATTACTAATTTATAACTAATTAATTTCTTTACACTTAAAAAGCTTAAGGTAAAAAAAATCTCGAATGGACTACAAAAGTTCCTTTGACAGTTTTCAAAAAATAAAATTCCCAATATACATATATTTTACGCAATGAAAGTATGCATTTATAAAATAGATAAAGGTAAATAGAAACATGATTAAGTGATTTATTTTAATTAATTCACATGAATTTATTTAATTTAATTTTTTTTTATTGTCTGCCCTTAAAACAAACTAGAGATAAGGCAAATAACGCGACAAAGTTATCAGACTCTCAATCAGGATGTACAAATTTACGGAATTACAAGTAATTTTGTGCTGGCCATGGGGACGCATGTGGCAAATGATGGAAGCCGACTTAAAGCCAAAATTGGCAGCAAACAGTTTAAATATGCTGTAATTTAAATATGGTATTCATTTCTTGCCTGGTTGAGCAGCAGCAACAGGAAAACTTTTTCATAAGTATTTTATTTGCGGTACGTACACACACACCAACGCACACACACACACTCAGTCGGACATTTTGCAAAGGTGTTTGACCGGCAATAAGTCAATTTTGTTTGCGTTTTATTCACGCAGAGCGTCAAGCGACGAGCTCACTTCAGATCTCCGGGGAGTTGGCCACCAAAAACTCAATGATTAATGTGCGTTGGTGGAGTTGTTGAATGAATGGGTTGGAGCACAGAATGTTTAAGGGGGGCTTGGGAATGGAAATGGGAATGGGAATGGGAATATATTGAAATCATGGGAGCTGCGGTGTTCGTAACAACGACAACGACACAAAATGGAGGCAATGCTCAATGACCTCAGCGTATTCCAAAAGTTTATTAATTTATTGGATTTATGAAGTCATTGGGCATTATGCGTGGGAGGAATCGCATTTCCGTTCCGTTCATTCTCTGACGAGGCCTTTTGGGCGGGTTGGTTTCGGTTACGGTTTCGATTTAGGGTGGAGGGTGGAGGGTTGGGCTTGTTATTCATTTTAGCCAAAGTATTCAATTTCGTAGATTTTCTGCGTAGGCGAAAAGGTAATTTGATTTAACAGCGATTGGACCGAAACTACATATCGGTTTATACATTTGCATAGTTAGCATCAATTACAATTTTAATATTTCCATTTCACGTGCAATTCATAAATGTATGAGTGTGTGTGTGTGTCTGTGAGTGTAATTAGTACCAATTAGAAAAGCGATGAACCATAAACCGTTTAAGGCCGACAACTGAATTGAATGCCAAGGCATAGCTTCTCTAATTTATATTGTAATTATTTATTAATTTATTCCTTGATGTGTTTAAAAATTACAAATCAATACTTGTGTGTCAGATATAATTTTAAAAAATGATTAATGCGAAAACAACTTTTAAATATATAGTCAAACTGATTATTTGTAAAACGTAATCTGGAAATAATTTACTTTATTTTGTTAATCAGTATTAAGCAGTCGACAAATAAAGTTAATGGTAAATATATAAATTAATATACAGTCAAACTTCCTTAACTCGAATCACCATTATCCAAAAAAAATGTTCGAGTTATGGAGGCATTCGACTTATAAAGTTCTTTTTCTTAAGTCCTTAAGCAAATTTCGAAAAAATAATATTATATAAAAATATGGTACTTTTTATTAACAAACTTTTATTTTATTTTTATATAAGAATGAAAAGAAGGTAGAATAAAAAATAACAGAATGCTATAAGACACAAACAAATTTTAATATTATTTCTTCAAAATTTGCTAATTCAAATCTGGTTTTTTTTAACGGTCACAGTTGGCAGCCGTGGTTACGAGTAACGGAAGTTCAACTGTATTCAAAACTTAAAAGGAAATTTTAAGAACTGTACCTGTAGATTCTGAAATATTGAATGGAAGTCTTAAGTCTTAAATATTTTTGGGTACATTAGAAATCTGACTTTTGGCATATTAAACTACGCAGTGAAATGAAAAACGTATTGCCGGGCTATCAAGTTAGCTGAAGAGAAATTCAAGAAGCCCAACAAGACAGGTGCTAAAACAATTTCCACTTAAGTAATTAATTTGCAGCTTCTTATGAATATTGCACAAGATCTGAAAGATTTCACAGGGATTAACTGAAAATGCCAACAGGGATTACAGCCAAAATATTTGTACGTCTGCTCGGCAGCTTGGCAAATAATTAGCCCACTGAGTGAGGCAACAACAACAATGACAACAACGTGCAACATACAACACTGCAACTGCAACATGCTGCAAGCACATGGCAATTATTTCATTAATTAATACTACGCAAAGCGCAAAGCGCAAATAAAACAAAAACCCCAGACAAAATGTAATTAAATAATCGAATTACCCAACTCGCACTCTCTTTCTCTCGCACTCTCCCTCTCTCACTCGCCCTCACATGCAGTGTGTAATCAAGGGTTTTTGTGCGTACAACTAATCAATTTGGATATAAATAAATACGTTAACTAAACGTTTAATGTTTGTTTTGTTCAAACACAAATTCGCATACGTGAGTTGAGAACTTAAATTGCATATTTGCAAATACGTATTATGTAATAAAAAGACCAAAAAAAGCGACGGCAATTAAAATTTACGTAGTATTTTAATAGCAAAACTTTTCCCTTAAATGCTTATTTGGTCTGTTTGGTTGTAACTGTTGTTGTTGTTGTTATTGTGGGCTTTTTTGCCGCATTTCATTAAACAAAACTTTACCCACAACATCAGCAGCCAGAGACAGAGATGCAAATAGAATCAGAAACCGAGTGAAAGAGAGAGTGGGAGTGAGAGAGAGAGAACTAGAGGCAGAGCTGAGAATTTAATAGCTACACCTTAAGCTGTAATATTCTCTATGGTAGTTAGTTACAACCTGTGGCCCGACAGCGGACAACGGACAACGGACAGCGGACAACATTTCCATTGCCTTCCACAAAATGCCATCAAAAGTGGCAACCTTGAGCACTTGGTTATTAAAATGCATTCAACCAAAATCTAAAAACTGCCAAACTACAAACTACAAAAAAAAAAAAATAGAAAATGCTAAAAGAAAATAAAAAATAATAGTGACAACACGGTAAAAAATCTTTCCAAAGTTCAATATGAAAATTCCTGATTTTAGCATGCAAATTGTAAAAAAAACTAGATTGAAGGAAAATAAGAAAATTAATTAAGAAACACAGAAAAAAATCATTTTAAAAAGCAGACAATAAGCGGATCAATTAGCATTAAAATAGACAAGAACGAATAAAATATTAAGCTTAATTCAAGTATGAAATTATTTGATAAACTCCGATGATCAACATATTATCTGATGCCGAAATAAATAATTAGACTTTAATCGTATTCTAAGATCATCGAACTTATAAGTATTTAGTATTTATTTATTGTGAACTTAGAGAAGTTGACCAAAAGCTGTTTTAAAAATTAAAATTAAATTAAGCAACATAATACGATATTAAAATAATATGAATTATATGTATATAAATTTAAATTTAAGCTGAAAGGATAAAACAAATGAAATTAATAAATTAATAAATAATTTTTGACCATACCTGTTAAGTTTCGATTGGAATTATTAATCAATTAGAGTATTTTTGAAAATAATTGTAGTGACTATATAATTCACTGTTGAAAAATTTGGGATTATATAATGATTACGATTACAAAAAATCAGAAATAATCGAAAATTATAACAAATATTCCAAAATAATCAGAAAAAAATCAAAAATAATATTTCTGGTTATTTGGGACTACTTTTGATTTTCTCTGATTATCTTGGCTTCTTTGATTGTGAAAATTTAAAATAATTTGATTTTTACTAATGATAATCAGAAAAAAATCAAAAGTAATCCGAATACTCAAAAAGATTATTTTTGATTATTTTTGATTTTTTCTGTTTATTTTTGAATAATTGTGAAATTTTAGATTATTTTTAATTTTTTTTAATCGTAATCCATAAGTAATTGGGCAAAACCGAAAATAAGCGTAATTTAATCATTAGTTCGACTTTTAAACAACAATAATCTAATTACTAATGATTATGTTTTTGACACTGTTTATCACCAAACTTTTTTTCAGTGTACTAGTAGAACGATGCTTGTAAAAACTAAGCAACTTTCGCAGGCAGTTTTGGTTTGAAGGGGTGTGGCCATTGTTAGCAGCCGCCGGGGGCGAGGGTTGCTGGTGAGGGGGCTGAGGGGTTGTCAGCGTATGCCCCCCACAATTTTTGTCGTTACACTTTCCAGAGGTGGCTCGGCATTTATTTTTTGTTTTTTTTTTTGTTTCTAACTGCAGCACACTGCAACGGTGGCTGGCTTGCGAAAAATAATTAATTTGCATAATCCTTTGTAGCACTTTGCTTCATTCATGCCCGGCACGTTGGTTGCAGTCGCAGTCGCAGAGATGGAAAATAAAGGTGACGTTGTTGGTAACGGTAATGGTGGCAACATCCTTGCCTTGGCCAAGCTCTGCAAATTCAGCAATGCAAATTACCTTAAGTGCGGCTCGCACAACACATCACACACACACCGTGCAACATAGTTGAAGAAAAAATGAATAACAAGAAGGTAAAACTACCTTCGTCACGAGGAAGTTGAGACACTCTATTACATTTAAATTTTTAGATTTTATTGTTTAAGATTCTCTAAGATTCTGACAGACAAATCAAATGTTGCTAAAACATAAAAGGTAGAAACCTATTTTATTAATAGTCGAAAGAAATAAGTAATAGTAATAGAAAGGGCGATAAGTTGAAAACACGACCAAGTTTTGTAATATCAACATATATTTTAAATTTCAAGATAAGTCTTAGTTATTGGTGTATAAACAAATTTTAATAAAATCCCGTTTTAAAAGAGATTTTTTTATTTTTCAATTTGATAAAATTGACCATAACTACAAATTAAAAACATAAGCCTAAAATGTTAATGACAGGGACTGCAAATAATGATTATTTTAATTTTTTAATTAAAAAGATCACACACTTATAAAAGACCTAGAAAAAAATGGTTTACACCAAAATGTTTATTTTTTCACAATCTCTGTATTTCCATTGTTTTGATTTTTACGTTTTTCTTCAATGATAATCATTATTTTTGAGTATTTTTTTAAAATTTAGACAAAATCATTATTTTTGATCCAAAAAATAAAACTCAAAAATAATGATTATGAAAGAGCTTTATTTTTTTGGCTTAAAATAAAACTCAAATATTTTGAACCTTTTTTGAGGAGATTTATATATCACGGCTGTTAGTCTTATTTGCATTTCTTTGGGCGTGACAAACTTGGTCTAAAAGTTCACATACCTTAAGCATTAGTAAGAAAAAGCAAGAAGAAAGAGTAGAAAAGGAAGCGAGTCTGAACATCGCACAAAGCTGCATTGTACATGGCACTAAACAACCTCAAATCCTCGTAGATCTTAAGTTATGTACACAACACACACACACAGAGACACACACACACTTGTGCGTGTGTGTTTTTCTCTGGTGTCTCTAGTAGCAAAAAACGAAGGTCGCTTGAAGCTGTCTTCTGCCTTCAGTTTACGTCGCGACGCGACACGACGCGAGACAAGCTGAGAAATGTGTAAAAAACACCTGCTGCCAGTTACTTATTTTTTAGCTAGACCAGGTAACCATTGCTGCCAGCTTGTTATGACGCGGGTGGTACACAGACAGAAAGAATCCAGTCCAAAAATTCAAGTTTAAGTTTCTTGATTTGAAAACGGAAACATTTGATTTCACTGAAAAAATTCGATAACAGCCAAGATAGTCAAAATATTTGGGAAGAAGGAGCTGAAAAGCCTCACATGAATCAAGTAATGAAAACCGGAATTTTTTCCTGTGTATCCCTTCCCCTCTCCCTCCCTTCCACCCTTTCACCACTTGGCTGCACTTCATCATGCGAGGAGAGCGAGAAAGCAAGAGTTTAGAGTCTAGGGACCTCGATGTGGACTTGCAACCTGGAACCTGGAGCCCTTAAGGGCCAATAGCCAACACCCAGATACTTGGCTTCAACATTTGGTTAACACGAATTTTCTTGCCGCCTCTGATTTGTATCCGTATACTTCATCTCTGTTGTTTCAACTCGCCTTTTGCCACCACAGCAGCAGCTGCAGGCGCATCAATCTGGCTCGCTGAGAGAAAGAGAAAAAGAGAGAGAAGGAGCGAGATCAACAGATGGTGGATAAGGATAAGAATGAGACTCTGGATGTGGATGTGGATGAGGATGAGCGAATGTCTTGGCAAATTAGTGCAGCGTCCAAATTTGTCTGCTGTCAGTTTGTAGCCTGAGCTGCCCGCTGATTTATGCGGCACGTTGCAAACAAAAAGACACAGGCCCCCTTCACCTTCTTTCCTCTCTCTATCTCTCTCTCCCTCTCGCTCTAACAGCCTCCAATTGTCTTCGCTCGTTTTGGCCATGTTTTGGCCAGTGTCCATGCCAGGTTACATAATTCACAACGCTCACGACTTAAGGCTATTGCCAGTTACTCAATTTGCCATATATAACAAGCAGAAACGCTTAAGTCGGAGATGATCGACTGATAACTGCCCAGTAACCATAGAAGCTTATAACAGTTGGAAGCTTTTCAAAAAGTGTCAAGGGGTAATTGTAAAATAAGTAGACAGTGTATAATGAATAAAGTTTTAATGCAGAATTTAAATTTAAAAATAATAAAGTTGCCAGGTGAGAAGTGTGACTAATTGTAATCTGTCATAACTTTGCCAAAACTGAAGATATTCAAGCGGAATGTCATTTGGATCATGGTTTTCAAAATTTTTTTTGCATTGAAATTAAATTATTTTTGTTCATATAATATCGCAAGATGTCGACTTTAAGTAAGGTAAAATTCAAAATTTAAGATTTTAAGTATAAAAATTGAATCAAATATTCAAATCATTAACTGAACACAAATGAACTACGATGAATAATCTTCAGTTAGTTGTTGATTTTCTATGAAATTTAATTTAACTAACTACATTGATAGTCGAATAAATTATCGAGTAAATGCTTGAAAATCGCTTTGCGAAAATCGAGCTTTCGACTTTTCATCAAATCATTTATAACTATATCGGAGGTGCCTTCTCCGTTTGTAAGCTAATAGAGATGGAATTTTCAGCCATGCCAAGATAAGACAGTATTAAGAGGGCAATTTAAAAATTGTCACTCAACTTGGTATAATCCCTTGTATGTTTTGGGTACTGGGCTGACAAAACTGCAACTTCTTTGCCTTTCTTTTCAGTGTTGCAGAGTTCTTAACTATTTTTCAAAAATGCTGTTGCCTCTCTTTCTCACTCGCTCTGCCTTACTCTCTCCCCCTCTCTCTCTCTCTCTCTCTGGTAAATTCCCTTAAAGTAATGAAGCCCTGGCTTTCAGTTTTGTGGGTGCTGCTTCATTAAGTATGCCATAGCGTTGTACCTGAAACATACATACTTGTAAATACATACATATATATATATATATATATCTATATAATAAGCTATCTCTATCTGGCCAGCTATCTCTTTCTCGCTTGCTCTCTCGCTCGCTCGCTTGGCTCAGGTTCATAGACCTGAACTGCACTATAAAATTTATGCTGTCCTTGCTGCGGCGTCTGCCTGGGCCAAAAACTCCGTCTAGGGACTGGAGACTGAAAACTGAGGACTGAGGGCTGTGTAAAAGTAAAGTAAGTATTTTTGGGTATTTGCATAAATTTTCTTAAGTGCATCAGGCAGTAAATTGCAATCGATGTTGTTGTTGCTGTTGTTGTTGCTACCATGCAGCTCTTGTATTCTTTTACACTCTTCTTACACTCAGTTACACTGCTCCTCTCTCCCTTTTACACATAGTACACTCTGCTGCATGCTTTCTATTCTCTTTTCTTTTCTTTTTTTATTTATTGTGTTGCCTGCTAGCATGCTGCAAATTATATAGCACACTTTCCACACCGCTTGACCGCTTGTCGCTTGACGTTGTCGCTGGCCAAGAGACTCAGGAAGAGAGAGAGAGAGAGCCTAGCACCTTTTACCTGACCCTTGACCCCCCCCCCCCCCTCTTCGCCCTCTGCTTCCGGCTCGCACACTTGGCCACCTTTCAA
Source organism: Drosophila recens (assembly GCA_037043495.1). Lineage (NCBI taxonomy): Eukaryota > Metazoa > Arthropoda > Insecta > Diptera > Drosophilidae > Drosophila > Drosophila recens. Next base: position 74,056 of record JBAMBJ010003625.1, read on the forward strand.
CATGAGCCTTGGTGTCTGGCAAATTGTTTTCAAGGAACATGCAAAGCGCAAGTATTTAATTAATTTTTGCATATTTTATCTGTTTGAATTTGTTGAAGCATGTTACGAGTGCCTCTCCCCCGTCCCACTTACCCCGCCCACTTCCCCATTGAACGCCCTCGCATCGTCTCGTCTTGACTTTGTGTTTTGTGTTGAAATGCTTAAGCCATTGATTGCATCTAAAGTGGCGGTATTTATACGTTCAGTCTCATTTAAATAAATTCTAAATAAAGCACGACCCAACACTCAACACTGGCCACTGGCCATTGGCCACTGCAAATGCTTTTGCTTTGGCTTTAACTGCGTCTTCTGCTTCTACTTCTTCTTCTTCTTCTAACGTCTCTGCCTCTGCCTCGTCTCGCAATACACTTGGCCAATTAAGTTTGCGCACGACAGCATGTAAATGACGCTTTGACCTATCACAAAATGACCTTTTCCGAAGAAAGCCAGCCAGAAAGGACTTTGTTGTGCAGCCAAAAGGTCGCTTTAATGTCTCTTTAAATAACCAAAATCAATATCAAAAAATATACAGGTGTGTTTCACAAGTCTCTGGAGAATTTAATTGTCATTTGATTTTGAAATCAACCAAATGGAAGACATTTTATTTAAAGTTTTGTTGGAGTAACATTAAACCTAAAGGTGCAACAAAAATAATAATAATTGGAATATCTTTTACAAATATAAAAAAAGTTTAAAATCTATCCTAATTTCTTTTAAATCTCTTAACAATTATTGTTTCAATTTTAAGGTACAAAGACAATTGCTTTTGAGATTAGTAAAAACCCTTTACAAAAATTTATTCTTAACATTTTTATAAAACAAATCAAAATCGACGACAGCTTAAACCAATTTCCTTTTTTCTGCATTTTAATATTTTTAGCTATTATTATTTTTTTTAAATTCAAATCATTTAAAAATTCTCTTTTCTCAATAAGGAACATAAAAACTAAGCGTTGGCTTATAAAATGTTGTTCAAAGTTTACAAAGTGCAAGGCAAACGTAAGTAGTTTTGCGTGTTGTTTTGTTGTTTGTCCACAAACTTTGTTGGCCAACTGTTTGTACACGTATACACCATATATATCTATGTATTTGTATGTCCGTTGTTAGTTCATAAATTGCTGCTCGTGTTGATGTGGTTGTTGCCTTATATTGCCTTTGCCTTTTGTTCGAAAATCAATTATGCTGTCATTGTCATGCTTTTGACCTGTCCCCCAACATTCTTTACTTTTCCCTGCCTTGCCCTCTACATCTCTCTCTCTCTCTCTCTCTAGCCATTAGCTTCACCTTTTCAGAATCCGATGAGAGCCGACCACAAACTGTTATCACACCTAACGCTCTTTAAAAAACACGTTGCTCAAACATTGACTGTTGGCACCCCTGACTGATGGACAACTGGGGGCAGGAAACGGCAGAGCAGAGAGCGGACTAGCGTGTGCCGTCTCCCTCCCACTCCGCAGTCCGATATACGTGCCCATAATGGACCCTCATCAGTCTCATTATTTATGCGACGTGCGGTTTCTTTGGATTTTGTTAGATTAAAAAGTGCCTGAGGGTTTGTGCCGAGCTCCGAGCTCCGAGCTCCGGGCTCCAAGTGCCGAGTGGCTTCAACGTCACCGCACGGTCAACGTGGTCAATGTTCTGCCGTTCGAGCCCAAAGGTAAAGCAGGTCAGACCGGTCAGGTATTGTCGTGGCCCTGTTCCTGTCCCTGTCCCTCACCCTGTCTCTTAGCCATGGCCTCAGCTTGTTTATGGCCCTCGCACGCGCCCCTTTTACAGCTCCGACTATTTGTTAAATTTATAAAATAAAATACAGGCAAAAGCCAAAAATAAAAAACGAAGCAGAAAATCTAAGCAGTTCGGGACAACGGGGCTAAAAGCGATTGGCATTAGCAATGATTTTCTTTCCACTTCCACTTTTACTACTTCTTCTTCTCCTGTATTTGTTTTTTTTTTACGACTGCGGTTGGCCCTTTTGCACTGCTTAAAGATTAATGTGACAGCCATTGAATATTTATTAGTTGTTACTTTGCATATAATTTGTGGGCCAAGTCATTGATTTGGCCAGTCGGAATATTTAAATATGCCATGGCAGTCAAGCTGTTGACTCTGCGGTTTTAATTTGTCAAAGTGCGCTAATACGAAATTAATTTGCCACAGTCAAAGAGCCGAGCCTGCCAAGAGACTGTCGGCTGTCGGATTGTCCAGCTTGTGGCCAAGACAAATGGCATCTGCTGCTGAAATATTAAAAATAAATAAACAGAAACAACAAGATGAAAAAAAGTAGGTTAGTCGAAGATTTGATACCTTTCGCAGGCAACTGCCAAATTCATAATATTAGATAATAATATTCCGAGAAAATCAGTGCGAATTTAATTTATTGAAATTAAGTGCAATCTCTATAAACGGATAAACAAAAAAACTAAAAGATGTAATACTTTTTTAAAATTTTTTGATATTGTTCAAGCTTTGAAAATGTATTTAAAATTCCCTTTATTTTTGTCAAAACAATTTCAACTGAAATTACATTTTTTTACAGAAAATAATAGAAACTATTGCAGTGTTTCATTTTTGAGTTGTCTAAATAAGAAAATGATCGAGCTAAAGAGATTGTTAAACCATAATTCAATTGACAAACGTTTTTGGATATTGACTTATCTCACTGTTCTGATTAAACATAAACAGTTATGGAAATAATAATATAAACGACAGTTATTTTGACATAACAATCAAACATGAAGATCGAATTCCATTGTTTTGGCCTCAATGGAAAGGTTATTTCCATCCCGTTTGAATAATACACAACTTTACTTAACCCATCAAATATTTTAAATTTTTGTAAATGTCTACTTCTGAAACTTTTTTTTTCGGGATTAAACAAAACATGTTTTGATGCAAACAGTTTCTCCAAATAAAACTAATAAAGACTGGAAATTTTTTTTTCAAAAATCTTCATGTTTGATTGTAATGTCAAAATAACTGTCGTTTATATTATGATTTCCTTAACTGTAATTTTATTGTTTTTTACTGTCTTTCACGCCTCCATTAATGCGCTGCATATTTTTTAAAAAATAGTTATGATACCCGCTGCAAGAGTATAAAAACACAACACAAAATAAAGCAAAGAAATATACAAAATAAAAAGAAATAATGAGAGAAAATACGTATGTTGTTTGTGCCATGTGGCGCAGTGTCCGTGGCCGTGTCCATGTCCGAAGACAAGTGTAAAAGCAATTACGTTGAATAAAACAATAACAAAAACAAAGAAGAAATAAAAAGAACAAATAATAATACAAAAAATAAAAACAAAAGCAGACAAATAAACAAGAGGCAAGCTAAAGTATACACGCATTGCATCCCGTTGCGGACAAGACAAATTGTTGCAGCAGCTGCATGTTGTGGCCATAAACAACAAAACTAAATACACATCTACTAACAAGGCCAGCACAAGTGACTGAACGAATGCGACTGCGACTGCGACTTAGGCCAAAGAATGCAGAGATGCAACAATATCAAAACCAAATTAAATAAAACAAAATAAAATAAAGCAAATCAAATAAAATAAAATCAGGCAAAATACAGCTAACAAAAGTAAACCAAATAATGAGAATATTGCATTAGTTTTCCGACCAATGGCCAACGCCTGAGATGACCAGAGAGCTGCCGAGATGTCCAGAGATTTGAGAGAGAGCAGAGTAGAGAATTGTGGGTTAGTCGTAGACATGTCCGTGTTTGAGCAACGGCTAAAAGCATTAGCCGCACTGGCATCACAACAACCGACAACCGACAAGCAACAACCAACAACCGAGTAGCTGGTAACACACACATATTCAAACATGCTGCCAAGGACACTCAGACAGACAAAGGGACCAGAAAGAGGGAGGCACTTGACTGCAGCGGCTAAAACTAAAGCTGAAACTGCAACTGAAGCTGAAGCAGAAGCAGAAGCAGAAGCTGACGACACGCTTCTACAATGGCGACAACATGCTGCCAGGGAATTGCTTTTGCCCAAAAGTAAAATGTTTTTACACTTAAAGACAAAACCAGAGATCCAGCCAGAAAACATGTTGCTACACAGCGAAAAAAAATCAGGTATTTTTAAAAAAAAATTCAATTGCCAAATGGGTCAAATTTGTGTGATTATGGAATTTTATGTGGTATTCAAGCGTATATAGACTTTATTTTATATACTAAAAAATTAAATTAAGTTAAAATATAAATAATTAAATCACGATTTAAAAAAATATTTTTTAAAGAAGTCAAAAAAAAAGAAGGCAAAGATTGGAATAACTTATCAAAAAACTTACTCACTATAAAAAAAATACGAAATTGAAATATCGAAAAATAAGAAAATATATAAGAATAATCGACGTTATTTCATGAATATTAAAAAAAAAGCCTTGATTGTTTGACATCGAAAGACTTCTCTTGCGAATAATGGTTTTGCCTTTGACAAATAATTATATAACCAACCAAAATTAAAATTAATTTGGAAAAATAAATTAGGAAATGAATATTGGGAAAGGAAAAAATTGGAAAAGTAAAAATCAAATATTGGAAATCATTTTATATTTAATTTTATAATGCAATTTTTTTCAGTGTACCGCTGCTTGTTTTTGGAAAGGGGGAGGAGGGTCAAAATCTCTTGGCCCACTCACGCAACCAAAATGCCAAATGCTCTGCTGCTCTGGCCAACTGAAAACGTTTGTGGATGTGGTTAGCACTTTTTGGTCTTTGAAGTTGTATAACTCTCTAAGTGTGGGTGTGTGTGTGTGTGAGTGTGTCTTTGTTAGTGTGGGTGACTCAATTACAACAACAAAAGCTACACACACACACACACAGACACACACTCATAGCTGCTGTCGTTGGTCTTTGCCAGCTGTTGTCGCTTTCGTCCTCGTGTTGCATTGACAGAAGATTAGTGTGAAGCGACAATGTGAAAACAGCGCTACAGGGGTACATGCCAAATGCAACCAGTTCACACAGATACACACACACACACACACAGACACAGAATTGCCGCCATTGCGGAAATGGATGGCAGGGGACGCCGCAGCAGACATTTTTATTGCGGCGCGCTTTGCTTTTTAAGTTGTTCCGAATTGCATTTGAAATTGTCGCTGTCGCTGTCGCTGTCGCTGTTGCTTTTGCTGCTGCCTTGGCTGCGGCATTTTCTGCTACTGCTGCTGCAGTGCAACCATTGCTCAAGAATTGCGTAATTTAATGAAATTTAATAAACATCAACAGCAACTGTGCAGTCGCTCTTTACCGCATTCGCTTTCTCCATTCGCCTTTCTCCTTTCTACTTTTGCCTTTGTGCTCGTTCGGCAACTTGAGCTTTATTAAATTTCACGCATGCTACACTCGCACCTCCCCCCTATGTCCCCCTCTCCCCGCTCCTTCCGTTCTTAGGGCAAACCTGAAAATGAATGCACATACATGCTGCATCCCCTGCCTAACTCAACCCCCTCTCCACCCCTCTGGTTACACTCTACGACTGTTGCTCCTGCGTTGCGTTGGCTGCAATGTGAATGGGGTGCAAAATGTTTGCACATCTGCATATAAATTCCTCCTATTTTTGCTTGCCAACAGTCAGGAAGCAGCTTACACACTTTTTTCTTCTTTTTTTCTTTCTTTGGCTCGATGTTGCCAATATTTGCATTTGCGTTCTATTTCGCGTTTTTCTAGACCCGGTACTTTAAAAAGTACTAAGATTCAAATAAGTTTGTCAAAAAGTTTTTAAGAAAAATAAAATACAAAAGCATATATTCGAGATCCGTTTGCCTCGACAAAAAAAAAACAATAATTAAAGCAGAAAAAAGTACGAACAAATTAAAAGTAATTCTGAACTGAACTAGAATAAAAACAACAACAAAATATATAAAATAAGCAACAAAAAATTTAAAAAATTACAAAATATTATTAAAAAAAAACAAATAGCAATACTTATTATTTACTATAGAATATATGTATTAAAATGGACTTAATACATACATAAATGAAATTAATAAATTAAATACTGAACGATAGATTAATAAAAAAGTTAGGCCTTAGAATCTAAAAGTGAAAAGTTAACCAACACATATTATTGTGAGTAGTGCATAATTTTATAAGGAAATCTTTGTGGCGATAGGCTGAAGGAAGGCAATAAAATAAATTATTTTCGCATTTTTTAAGAAAGTACAGGGTTTCTCACAGCCTAGTTCGCTCGACTGCAGCTTTCCGCACTAGTTTTTTATATTTTTGCCATTGCCATTGTCGCTGCCACTGCAGCAGTTGCAGTTGTTGTTGCTGCTGTTGCTGTGGTTGTTGTTGTTGCTCACTTACACTGTTTACATAAACATTTTTTCGACACAACACATTTTGTTGCAGAAATTTACATTTAAATTAAATTTTAAGTGCATTCTGAAATAAACTAAGCTTCTACCTGTGCACGTATGTGTGTGTGTGTGTGTTTGTGTGTGTGTGTGTGTGAGGCAATCAGTAGTCAATGCGTGCACTTTACGTTTATGAGCATACATTGAGGGTTGAAGGGAAGGCCAAACTGACAATGACAGGTTAAGCGGCAACAACAACAGCAACAACAAGGCGTTGCATGTTGTGTGTTGTATGTTGCATGACGGTGTGGTGGGCCTCATGTCTGCAACAGTTCCGCGACGACACCAGCACACCTGTCCATATTGATTGTTATCAATTTTGGTTATTACACGGCAAAGCACATGCAATTTTCACAGCGATTTTTCACTCGGACAGTTTTTCCGAGCACAGCACGGCACAGCAGAGTGTGACATTAGAGTGTGGCTTTTGATATATTTTAGTTATTTGCAATTGATATTACTTGTTTATAATTTATTAACCAAAAATGCATTCAAGTGCCTAAATAAACATGCCAACAAATTAAGCTAACAACATTTTCCACTCGGTTTGTTTCCACCTTTGAAGTTCTTAGCTAAATTTTAAAATATTTGCAATATACTTGATAATTTGCTTGAAATTTGCATTTTATTTTGTGCTCTGTAAATGTAAAATGAGCGGAATGCTCTTGAAACGTATTGGTAAATATATTTAAATGAATGTATTTTTTACTGTCTATTAAAAATTCAATAGGAACAATACTAATTGTAATTTCAAGCTTTTATATTTACACTTTTCTGCAGAATTTATTTAAATATTTACATAAGAATGGAATAACTAATTCAATAGCGTTGAAAATAAATTCAAAATTTTTTATTGTGTTTGTTGTACTGTTACGTACTTCAGCACCTAGGAATACGTAATGTAACCAATGGCAGAGTTGTTCCTAATAAACTACTTTTTTAATGAATTTGAAATTTCATTGACATTGAAGAAAAGTAGTGCTAGTGAAATTTTATTTAACAGGCTTTGAAAAAAATAGTGCTTGGGAAATTACATTTAACTAGCATTAAAAAAAGTAGTAAAAAGTTTTAATTACTTTTCATTTTCAATGCCAATTAAAATTTTTCAAGTAATTATTAGAAAAAAGTATTTTAAATAAAATTATAAATTATTTTTTTGAAAAAATTAGCAAAATTTGAAAAAAATTTAGAAAATTGGAAGAAAAAATATTTAGAAAAATGCTTAAAATTGTTTTTCCGGTAGTTTTTCCGATTTACGATAGCTTTATACCATATATTTTTACGATAGTATTTCACGATAGTTTTATACGATATATTTATACGATAGTTTTATACTATGTATATTCGCTTTACATCACTGATTTGATCACAAGTTACGCTTGTATTGGCGAGCTGCTTACGTCTAGCTTATTTTAAGATAATCTTCAATTATATCACTTTCTCTGTGGTCGCTCTCCTTCTGTCTCTTTTCCTCCCAGCTGCTGTAGAGCAGCTCCATTTGTGTAGAGTTTTTGTTGCAGCTTTACAAATTTGTTGTTTGTTTTTACGCTTTTTGGTTGAACTAGAGAGTTTTTAGATTTATATGCTTGATTTTTATTGCAGTTGAGTGCATCGATTGTACGAATGCCAATTTGAACTAATAAATGAGATTTGCAAAAAAAGCCTGCATATATATTATACATTTTCTACAACATAAACAGAATGAGGTTCACAAAAGCACACACACAAATACAACTGATAGCAATTGGAAATACAGCGATGAATATGCATATTCAATTGAATATGGTTAGTTGTCTCTCTCTCTCTCTCTCTCTCACACTCGCTCTCTGTCTAACTGTGCATGTCAGCTGTGTAGATTTATAATTTGCGTTTTACAAATAGAATTTCTTTATATACATATATTTTACAGTTAGTTGCCTTTGTTGCAGTTGAAGATTAAACTTCTTTTGATTAGCAATTTTATTGAGAATTTAAGCTTAAAATGCGTGCAACTGACAACCCGTTGGAGATTTAAGCTCCCAATTGCATAATTAAATCCGTTTGCTGAAATGAATTTAAGGCTGCCAAAAAGGAGAAGAAAATGCCAATAAGAAAAACCGAGAATGTCACCAGGAGCCACGAAACACGCGAAATATGAAGGTCGCCTCGTTGGGGGCGGAGCAAACGAGAATTAATGGCAAAATTTAATGGACACTTGCGGCAATGCGTATGTTTACACACACTTAAGTGCGACGGGAAAAGCTTGCTCTCTCTCCCACACACACACACATACACACACACACACGCACTACGGGTCATGCATGTGTGTATGTGTGTGTGTAAAATTGCATGCCACAACCCAAGAGCTGATTAAGGGTGGAAGGGGAAGGGGGTTTAACGGAAGTCAGTGTCGATGCTGCAGCAGAAAAAAAAAGGTAAAACAAGTCAGCTGAAAACAAGTGGAACAGCTTAAGTCGAAACTGCTCGAATATGATATACCCTGCACATTTCAAAAATTATTTCAAAACTGATTAAAACAGGAACCGCAAATAATGATTAATGAGTGTTTTTCACATCAAAAAATCAATGACTAGAATACATATACAAAAAAATAATGACAATGATTAAATTTGAGCAAAAAAATAAAACCCACAACTAATCATTATTTTTATTTTTTCACTCAAAGCTAAACTGACTTTAAGTTCATGGCTTTTGTGTAGGATTTTCACCCAGTATTTTTGCGTATCCCTTTAAAAGAAACCCACCCAAAAATGATTACGTAATCTTTTTTAAACGTGAGTTTTGTTTTATTTATTACCTGTGATTTTTTTTTCGCTCAAAATTAATAATTATCATTGAAGAAAATCCTTAAAAATCTTTTAATAATCATAACAATGTAATTTTTATAATATAACTCATAATAATTACGGTCCCTGGATTAAAACCTAGTAAAAAATTTAAATTAAAATAGTAAATAATTAAATTTTTTAAAATAAGCTTTGGCTTCTTTATTTTCTTTCAGTCACATAAACTGCCTTGAAGTTATGGCACTCCTTCCTACGCATTTTCAGGGATTACAGGGTATGTGCACGCATATTTTCAGCTCAGGTAGCCAAGGTAACATTGCTCTTAAGAGAGAGTGCACACGATTAAGAGTTGTGCTGATTAGCTGCAACTACAGCTTCTTCACATTTCATTTAAAATTAGGGCTGCCCAAAATGCAATCCAAGTTCATTGGATATGACTGTAAAGCGAGCTGCCGTTTGCACGCTGATTATATTTAAGGAATTATGATAATTATGATCCTTAGTTTACTCCTCATTAAAGTGCACTTGGTATAATCGCCTTTAAATTGTAGTAAGTATAAATTAAGAGCAAGTTGACTTTACTTAGAAAGTACTTTTAATCCTAAGCTGCTTTCATTTTTCTGCGCTTACGGAGGGCATCATGATTCTGTCTTATGATAAATTGAGATTAGTTAAGTAAGTCTTATCATAATCACAGCTATCCACTTTTAAACTGATTAAAAAAGTTTCAACAAAAAATATTTGCCCAAACAAGTTTTTTTTAAACAAGAAAACTATAAGATGAAGATAAAAACAAAAAATAAATAAGAGTAAAACAAAAAAAAATGATTTTGCAATCTAAATGATTTCTCTATTTTTATCGTTCCTTTGTGCTCAATTAATTTGTCAAAGACTTTTAGCATTTTGGCCTCAAAGCCAAGAATTTTCACCTAAAAACAACAATGCTTTTAATCAGAATAATTAAATATGGTTGAGAAGATAGGTCTGATTTTTTCGAAATTATGATACTTTTGTGTCTGCATTTTGATAATACTTTGAAAAAGCACTTTACTGAAATCATCCGCCACTAGGTGGCGCTTTAAAAGCTAAAACTTTTTGCTCATTAACTTGAAAAGTCAAGACGCACTTAAGCTCAGATCTTAAGACTTGCGGCAAGATGATGAAGGAAAGCGGCGCCTCCAACTATGGACTGCTTTCATCTCAAGAACAACGACAATAACAGCAACAACAACAACAGCAACAACAACAGCAACGCATGCAACATGCATGACAAAACGTTAGAGCAACCTGAGCTTTTCTTTATTTCGCCGAGCACTTTGGAAAGATACCACAGCGTTTTTAATTTACTACAGAAAATTGCAAACAAGCACTGGATGCTGTTGCCTATGCAAAGAAGTGTGAGAAGGAGGCGGGGGAGGCGGGAGAGGGGAAGGGGAATGCCTTGGCACTGACTGCATGTGCAAATGTAGATTTTCTTTTTCTCATTTGTTAAAAATGAAGAAAAACATGGCAGCAGTGCGAGATGTGGAACTCATGAAAATATAAATAAATAAACCGAGGTCGAATGCGCGCATTCATGTGAGTTGCAGTTTCTACCTCTGCCAGTGCCAGAGTTGCCACCGTTGCCTTTAATCGTAGTTGCCGTGAAGTCAGTTTGTCATGTCGACTGGAGATGGAGTTGCAATTGGAGCTGCAAGTGGAGCCAAGTCTCTCGCACATTTGCATGACGTCAGAAGTCAAAAGTCGGTGGGCGGGCTGTGGTATCTGAGGGAAAGACGGGCGGGGGATTGCGGGTTGCGGAACTGCAATATTTACCAGCCTTCTATTAACATTTTTTCTGTACCCTTGCAAAGAGTATTATAACTATAGTCTGAAAAGTGTATATATAATTGATTGAAATGATTTCTTGCTGCATATCTCGATATTGCCTGATCACTTTATCATATAACTCCCATAGGAAGAATCGAGTTTGCTGATTTTAATTATTATTTATCATATTTTAAGTGTACTGAATTCAATTAAATTTAATTTAAAATACAGCTAAGAAGTATTTTTTTGTTTATAAAAAATATTCCAAAAATAGCTGTTTCTTATTTGTAATAAATTAATGAAAGTCGATTATTGAGATTCAGAAAATATGTATTCCAAAAATAAAATCTTTAAAAATTCAACACAATCTCCGATGACTTGTTTAACACACCTAATTAAAAAAGTTTTGAATTTTCAAGGTATTTACACCTTACTCACTTTAATCTATTTTATTTAATTGTTACTTAATGTAAGCTTACATAAAAACTTTTTTGAAAACCCATAGAGCGCTGAAAGCGTATCAAAACTTCTGCGTGCCGGGGATAATCTTGTAGCCTGATGTTTTTTGTATTTTCCATTTTAATTTTTTGTTTTCTGCTAGGGATTGCCAGAAGCAAGAATCTTGTTGGTTTTGTGCTGGCAGCGTGTATATTTAATTAAAACAGGATTAATCTAGCAGAAGCAATACTTCACTTAATGCAGCTCCAGCCACACCACATGGCAGGCAGATGCTGTTGTTGTGCTGGTTGTTGTTGTAACTGTTGTTGTTGTTGTAGCTGATGCTGAAGCTGGGTCCAGGCCAGTTCTTGTCTGCGGCTGCGGGCAGGCTAACAGACTCGTTGACTTGGCTGGTTGCCTCGTTGCCTGGATGCCGCTTGACCCAGACTGAACACAAACAATAGCCCGGACTGTTCCCTACAACCATCCACACACCCATACACACCTAAATACACCCATACACACACTCCCACACTCACGCGTAAAGTTTCTGTGAAATGCCCCAAAAAGTATGCTACGCTTTTTGATATGTTATGCATACGAGTATATGTGTATGTATGTGTGTGTATGCTCGACTTGGACAGCTTAGCGCTTGGCTTCAATCAACATGGCGAAATACGTTGCCAATCAAGGAAATTGCGTGCTCACATATCAAAAAGAGAAAGACAGAGGAAGAGAGGGAGAGAGAGAAGAAAGGAAGCTAAAGAAAACACTGGCAGTGAATAAAACGTTTTTGGCCATTTACTATCGACTTTAATTAATATTTACCTTTTGATAGCTCTGCCTGCTTTGCCAACTATTAGCCAAGGCAAACAGTTTTAACAGCTTTGGATGTTTTGGCTTTTAGAGTGCACCAAGTGCTAGTCAAACGGAGGGCAAATAAACAAAATATACGCTCGGGCCGAATTTCTTTTTAATATTTGGCCAAAATGGTACAAAAAAAAAACCAAGAACAACAGCAATAACATAAACAAAAACAAAAACAAAATAAAGTAAAATAAGAGAAAGAACCAAAAGCCAAGCAGCAGAACAAGCGGCAAACCTAGCAAAAATCTACACCAGGAAGTGCTCTACACAGGCAATGCCAACAACAGCAACGACAACAACAGCAACTGTAACATGAGTCGAAATTGTAGTTGTACAAACACGTCAGCTTTTAAATTACTTGGCCTAAAGGTAAATTGAGCGGAAGTTAAAATGTTGGAAAAACAGCAGCAAAACGAAAAAAAACAGAAAAAATGCAAGAAAAAGAAAGAATACGCAAAAACGTTACAATTTAGATGCTCGACTTATAGATGCCCAGCTCAATTATATTTTGAGCGAAAAAAAATCTGATTATGAAACTAATTGAAAATGTTGCAGTATTACCTAGATATTATTCAAAAATAATCAGAAAAATTCAAAAATAATCTAAAATAATCTTTCTGATTATTTCTGATTATTTTTGATTTTTACTAATTATTTTGGCTACTTTGATTGTGAAAATTTAAAATAATTTTATTTTTACTATATAGTCGTAAATAATCAAAAATAATCAGAAATAATCACAAAGATTATTTTTGATTATTTTTGATTTTTTTCTGATTATTTTTTAATTAAGTGCAATAAGTTTTTATTATTTTTGATTTTTTGTAATCGTAATCATTAAATAATTGGGCAAAACCGAAAAAAATCGTAATGTTATCATTAGTTCAACTTTTAAACAAAGTAATCTAATTACTAATAATTATGATTACTAATCATTATTTAACAGGTATGAGTAAACTATTAATTATCTCAATTATATTTTGTCTGTCAAAATTCTTAATAGAATAGAATTCACGAGCACAATTGTTTCCAAATTTGGTGTGGCTAGCTTGTATATTCTCCCAGATCTAAGTATTTATATTGACAGACATTGTCACAAACCTATTAGCCTTTAATCTTTTTCAGTACTGGGCTAAAAGGAATGAAGAAATCCAAGTCCAAGCAGCAGGAGCTGCTCGTGCCGCAGCGGAACAGCGAATGGAGCTGCTGCAATTGCTGCTTGTGGTAGGGTCCATAGCACTAGCAACAACAACAACACTAGCAACAACACGAACAACAACAGCATTGAGACGGGCAAGGCGGCACACGGCAAATTTGCCGGGAGTAAACTCAAGAATAATAACAACCGAAAGCAAGTTTTTTTGGCTCAAGTTGTTGTTGTTGTTGCTGTTGTTGCTGTGGCTGCTATGAAATTCAGTGGCACACAAAACGTAATTTCAACTAAACGAACCGACAAACAAAACCCAAAAAAAAAAATAAACATTAAAAAATAAAACAAACAAACAAAAAACACAAACAAAGCAGAGCAACTGCAATTGCAACGAAATATTATTTTAGCTTGCTTGCATCCTTCCTGCTTTCCTTGCCTTGCCCTGCCTTGCCTTGCCTGGCGGCCAACAGGCAGCTCCTCATATTCTCCTCGTTCCTCTTCTGCCCTACCCAACACTTCCCCTTGCCACGGGCCACATCAAGATTCACATGCGCACGGGATAAGTTGGCAGAATTTTGCAATAATAAAATATTTGCAATGTACTCGAAGCTCGCCGCCATTGCAATGGCAGCGGCAACTCTTACTGCATTTTCATAAAGTGCAGCTCATAAAAGATCAGAAGGCATGAGGAGGAAGGAGGTGGGAAAAGGGGAAAGGGGAAAGGGGAGGAGGTGCTTCAGGAGGCTGCCCCGTGGAGGTGCAACAACAGCTAGAAGCGGCAATGTTGACGGTGTGTAAGCTGCGGCAACAAAATAAAAACACTAAATATATATGAGGCAGCAGCCAGAAGCAGCAGCAACAGCAACAACAACAACAACATGCCGAATCATACAAACAACAATAGCAGCAGAAATCAACAATACCCAAAAAACAAAAACGCAACACTAGTTTTATCCTGCCGAACATAAAATACCCTTTTAGATAGCACCAATACTTAACTAGACAAAAAGGTTTAATTTAACAAAAAATAAGTATTATGTAAGAAATATAGTCATGTTCATTTTCATTTTCATTTACATTTTCTTATAAACAGGGACCGTAACTTTTACAAATTTTAAAAAAAGAATTGCAAATTAACAATTATTTTCAAAATTATATTTTAAAGCTACGAAATAAAAATTATTATTAATTTTTATTTAAAAAGTCAAAAATAATCACAATAAAATTCAATTTTCAATTAAAAGTTGTGAAATAACACTTATTTCTGAGTTTTTCAATAAAAGTAAAAAATAAAAGTTATTGTTTACTTTTATTTTAAAAATTACATATAAGAGTTATTCCGTAGCATTTATTTTAAAAATCAAAAGTCAAAGTTATCAGTTAAAAGTAGTCTTTGCGGCAAAATGGTTATTGAAAAAATAGTGAAAATATTGATATAATGAGTTAGATGATTCCATTAGATGATGGTTTATTAAATATTTTTATAGTTTTAAGAACCAAGATAGATTAAGAACAAATATAAAATACATTTTGTCCCATAAAAAGGCTAGTCATATTAAAATGGTTATTTTTAAAAAATCCTATGCAGCTTAAAATCAAATAATTTTGACATTAAACGCAGAAAAAATGTTCAGCAAAGGAGCCAGTAAAAGATTTAACAACTTCCTTTCGATATGTTCCTTATTCATTTGTTATAATATTTATTTTTAAAATATATTTTATTCAACAACAAGTATTCAATTAATGGCAACATTACCCTTTTGAAAGGGTATAAAAACCGTGTATTGCACAAAAGCAAGAACAATAAGAGCACAATGGTAATAATAAAAACCCGCGAAAATATTTGCAGCGGGCGTTGAGAAATGTTGAGCAATAAAAATTGCATTTTTATGCTGATGTTTGAATTTTGCATGCAAATGAAAAACGAAGAGCGACGCGACGCGACGGCAACAAAATGGCTTGGAAACAAAAGGGTAGCACTCTCTCTCTCTCTCTTTCACTCTTTCTCTTTCTAGCAGGAAGTGTTGTTGCTGTCAGTGGCAGCGACTGTTTTGCAGCTTAGCTGCGACTTTGCGCCCACGCTGCACGTGTTTATGACTTTGAATTGCAACTTCATCCGCCATGTTGGCCGTGCGCTGCAAACGTTTGGCGGCATGTGCCGGTTGTTGTTCTTACTCCTGTTGTTGTTGCTGTTGTTGTTGCTGTTGCTGTTGCTGTCGAGTGCAATGTTGGCGGGCGCATAGCGAGCATTGTGACGCGAAATGGCGTCGAGTTGAATAATCCAACATGGCGTTTTGGCGCCGTAACGACCGCTAAGGTTTATTTGTGTAACTGTGTGTGTGTGTGTTTGTGTGTGCTAGTGTGTGTGTGCGCGGGTGTATGAGTGTTGTGTTGTGTCTGCTTCCGGCAGCCGGATAAAAAACTTGGCGTTAAAGTGTTAATATTTTGAGTTTTGAGAGCATTGTCGTACACTGGAACTGACTGACAGTGGCAGTCCATGCAAATACTCTACACTGCGAAAAAAAGAAGCCCGGGCTTCCGGAATAAAAGCAGTCCAGCGCGGTGTCAGAATTTCGATAACTCTGGATTTTCTTAAACCAAGTACGAAATACTTGATTAAAGTGCGCATTTGATTCCTTCTCCTCATATTTTTTGATATTTGTGATCTTTTTAAATGATATCAAATGTTTTAGAATCTTTCGACGATTTTAATGCAGAGTGCTTGCCATTTCATTCACATATTGTGTTAATTTATCAATAAAATCCCGAATACATAATTAAATAAAATATACTAAAGTCAAGAATTTTAAACTTGAATTTAAAAATGATTTTTTTCTGTGAATAGCTTCTATATTATCAATATAACTGCCATGTAAAATAATCATTCAAAAATCAATCTTTGGTATGGTAATTTTAGTATGATTCTTTTATTGCTGTGTACAACAACAACAATAGCAACAACTGTTGTTGTTTTTGCATTAAAAAGGGGCCAAAGGCTTCGATTCGCCAACGTTATTTCCCCTTTGACGCTGACACTTGTTCAATTCAAATAGCATGCCATTGCAGACGACATTGATGTGCCGGCACGGCATCCGACTTGCAACAGCAACAACTGCAACAGCAACAACTGCAACAACTGCAACAACAGCAACTGCAACTGGGACTTGGCATGTGCCCCGTGTGTGTGTGTGTGAGTGCTGTGACTGTCAGACTCGGCACATTTGTGTTATCTTTAATTTTCGTTACGAAAATTGGCCGTACGAGTGCAATTCCAATTGCCAATTCACAAGTATTTATTTTTATTACGACATCACTCGGGCCCAATGAAAGCTGTCACTAAGTGACACCACCTTCCTTTCCTTCCTTTCCTTACCTTCCCCTCCTGCTCGGATCCTTGAGCATTTTTGAGTACTTTTTCGTATATTTCATTAAATGAAAATATGCTTGCCTATAAGAGAGATTGTAGTATCACACCACAGATTATTTTACATTTATTTATGTTATTCAAGTTCTTTGCTATAAACAAAACAAACAGAAACAGAAATACACAAGCACCAAGAGATAAAAATAACACAAATCTTTTTCAGTACAATTTCAATCTTTGCTGCTTACAACATGTAAGTAAACAAGTGCAGCTTCAAATGAAAATTGTACAGCAAATTTACCTTGACTGTCGGTTGAGTTAAGACTCGTTGTCTATTGGGCAAGCACCATTTAAACATTTTCATCATTTTTTTAAACAAATTAAATTAAATTTTTGTTATTCTAAAAGTTAAGCGTAAGAGTTTTTGAGAGGAGTTTATATTATAATTTTAAATAATAAAATAATAAAAAATAATTAAATAACTAAATAAATTATATGTCAAATGAAAAATGTTTAAAATGCCAAAAGATAATTGATATTATCAATTAAATTAAATGAATAAAATTAAAAATATGCATCATTAGAATTTATGACTTGCTGTTCATTTTTTAATTATTTAACTTTTTTTCTATATTACATTTTGACAATATGACACACTATTTGATTGTAATTAATATAACATCAAATTGCAAATAATTAATGAAATTAAAGCACTTGGAGAACAAATCAATTGAATCAAACGTGCGAACTGCAAACTTTTGAGGTTTCATCTCTCTAAATGAATTGCACACTTACTTGAAATTAACAATAACAAAAGTTGCATTTGCAGTAAATTAATGTAATTTGTTTAGAGCTGTTAACTGAATTCTAATTGAGGTTTATTCACATGAAATGCCTTATCACATCCTATCAAATTGTCAACTTCATTTTAAAATGATTAAAAGCAACTTGTTGTTGAATTTACTAAAAAGACAGGCGGACAGACAGACAGAATGACAAACGATGCAGAGACAAAAAGAGAGAGAGAGGGAGAGAGAAAGACAGTCATGTCACATTAAGCATACGCAGTGTGGCCATGCGCTGCATTAAGAGCCAACATTAACAGCCAAGTCAAGCAGCTGGCCAAACAACTTAAATTGTCAAGCCGGCATTTAAAACTCGTTCTCATCAATTTCATCGGGCATATGCTTAACTTGACTTGCGGTGATTTTTCAACTTGGCCGTGGCAAACTTTCAGGTAGTAGTTGTTGGCTGTAGTTAACTGTTTGCCAGACCGGGATGACTTGTTGGCCGGCCGGCTTGTTGGCCCGCTTGCTGGCCCGCTTGCCTGCCTGCTTGACTGGAGTGCTTTGCACATTGACAGCGTTAATTAACTTTTAATTTAATTTCGCGTAAATGAGTTTTTACTGTCAGCGAACTCTGTTGCATTCTGTTGCCGGATAGACGTAAAGACAAACAGACAGACGGACCAACGGACAGACAGACAAATATTCATGCTTTCAAGCGTGGTTTTCAAATGTGGCTGCGACGCTGACAGCGACGCCGACGGCGACGGCGACAGCGACGTCAACATTGTACGCCAGTGTCAATTTATGCCACCAAAGTGAAAATCCAAACTGAAAGATTTATGTATGCAGTGTGCATATGTATATGTGTATACGTATATGTATATGTATATATGCATATGTACATGTATTATTTATTATATTTTTCGTTGGTAAATGTGATTTATATGAAAATCTCAGCATCAGCATCGACAACACTCGCTGTGTGTGTGTGTGTGAAATATTTTGCATCGTTTGAGATTTTTAAATTCAATTTCCAACGCAAACTGGAAGCGCCAATGCCATTGCCGAGAGCATTGCCAATGCCAGTAAACACGCACACACACACACACACACACACACACACACGCACACACATCGCAGTCGCGTGAATAAGTGCTTTAGACCACTGTGCAGTCAGCAGAGCGAGCTTGAGTAGATGAATAGGGAGAGGGCGGAAGAGAGATTGAGGAGAGGTGGAGAGGAGAGAAGAGGAGAGCAGAGGAGACATGTGTGCTGCACAGAAGGTGTGTGTTTTATTAATTGCCAGAGCCGCTGCCTTTGCTGATGCTGATGCGGATGCTGATGTTGATGCTGATGCCGCAACAGTCACCGCCATCCCTGCACAGTGGGCGATTTGGCTGATTGAGCGATAGAAAATTAATGCTGTTTGAAACACAGATAATTCACTCTAAAAAATACCATTACATTAATAAGAGTTGATTTTTTTATTGCACAATTTAAAACATTATGTATTTCGTTGAGTTTTTTTTTTTAAGTAAACTTTTAGTCTTTTGAACAAACTCTTGATTTCAACTTCTCATCAAGTTAAAATTCTTAAAAATTGAGAAATTATTTTTTTGATTTTTTTTTAAATTATTTTCTATATTTTAACTACTAAAAATTCTTATAGGCTTTTTTTTCTTTATAACTACTTTTAATATTGTAATAACTATTGTAATTATTAATATTAACAACTATTGAATATTTTGTATCAATGATTTAATTGAATGCAGTAATGTTAGCTTTTTAAATAAATAAAAAAAAAATTATCTCATAGCTCAACCTTGAGCTAGCCAACTAATCACTTATAACTAATCACAAAGTAGAAAGGTCGCCACCAAAAACAAAATAACATCCATTATTGTTTTGTTATTGTGTATAATAAATATAAGTAAAGTTACATCATCAGCTAAGCAAACGCACTCTTTCAAATGTAATTTAATCTCCGCTAGATTATCCATTTTTCCCACTGTTCGTGGTTGGCACTGCAACACCACAGAAGCTGCCCAGCGCGAGAGAGAAATATTCCAGCAACGCACGCATGTGGTTACGTTTGTTTTTTTTTCCATTTTTCCATTTATCCATCCTTTTTTTTGCTCTGCTTTCGCGAACAGGTTAAAGTCTGTCCAGAAGCGCGGCGTATCGTTAATGAAAACTGATTCTAGTGCCATTAACGTGCGAGCTCTTCAGGCCAATGGCAACAGCGTTCAAGTGGAATGCCATCTCCTTCAGATTCAGGTTGCCACACCGTTCCGACTCATTTTAACAGATGCATCGTCGTTGTCCTCGTTGTTATCGTTGTCCTCGTCCGCGTCCTCGTCTTCCTCCTCATCTCCCTCCTCGTCTCCGTCCTCATCTCCGTCCTTGTTGTCATCGTTGGCTGAGTGAGCAACTGATTGCGTCCTGGTATTGTAACTGCCCAGTTTGCTCTTCTCTTCTCCTCTTCGCCTCTTTTCCTCTTTCTCCTCCTTCCTCGCTTCTCTCACCCCTTTGCCTGGTTCAATTTTGATACTCGTTTCTTGCTCTTGTTTCGCCGGCTGACGACTTAATGACAGGCATACAAAATACAACAACGGCGTGAAAACTGCATGCAATGCGCTCTGTTCGATGATTACCTTTTAATGCAAAATATATGCGACTTTGTGAAATGGAAAAACATGCAGGAATATTGCAACAGAGAGTGCTAGACTGCGATATACCCTATTAGCAAAGTTTTTAAGATTTTTATATCATTTATTTATCTGATGTCAACTTAAATTAAATTAAATTTCGTATATATGAAATATATTATTAATTTTAATGAAATTAATATTAAGAAATTAATTAAGAAGATTAAATTTAATTTAATTGAAATCATAATTAGTGAATTTAAATATGATTTTAAATCTCCAATTTAATATTTAATAAATGTTGGTTATGTTACTTATCTTATTTATTTATTCTCAACTATGGAAAAGCATATAAAAATAAATAATAAAAAAGTGTGTTATAATCATACTTAATTCAATATCAGCTTAAAAATGCATTCTATATTTTTCAGATTGATCTGACTGTAGTTTAAACAAAAACATAAGAAAAAACAATATAAATCTAAGCTCTTAATTATAAATTCGAATCAGGAATACTTATATTTATATACATATACTTACTTAAATATATATAACAATTTATAAATCATTTCATATGATTACAGGGTATACGAATACGCAGTAAGATGGCCGAAGGGAGAGGCAGGGAGCAAGCTGGAGGCGAACTGGAAGCTGGGATCTGGACCAAGCTCTGTCATGGCATGGCATGTGTAAATGACGCTTAAAATTGAAAAATTAAATGAGAAATTATTATGTGTGGCGGCAGTGGCAAAAAGCGAGAGGGGCAGAGGGAGAGAGACAGGGAGGGAGAGAAAGAGCAAGAGCAAGAGAGATGCCCAGAGCTGTCAGACTCCCAATGGGACAGCTTAACACATGTGTGTGTGTGTGCGAGTGTGTGTGTGTGTTCGATGTAAGGCGTCGCGTCATTAAATTAATTTGTCAAATATGTATAAAATAATAAATTACCTTTTTGTCAGTTACTCGTTTATTAATTTGTACATGGCAACAACTTTTCGGCCCCGAACAAAATGAATGACGGCATAAAAAGGTGTCGAAAAAAGGCGCCAACGAAAGCGGCCAGAAGTCAACTAGCATAAAAAATTATGATGTGTAAAAAGCGAACATATACAATGTGTACAGTGGGAAGGGGGCGTGGCAGTGGGCAAGGGGCGTGGCATGTCATATGGGAAAATTGGCGCAACCTGCACGTTTAATAGAAACGTGGCAATGTCAACCATCAACATCAAGTGATGCCCAGCGTCACATGTTTTTTTGGCCAAAAAGAACAGAGAGTGAGAGAGAGAGAATAAAGGAGATTCTACTTATTTTTATTGTGCTCGTAGTGTATGCCAAAAAGCTGAATGATTTATGATTTATTCAATGCAATGACGTGCAATTTGTATGAGTATCAGAGCGGCTGTTTGTCTGTTAAATTATTTTTTAATGGGTCTATTAAAAAACACAACAGCTGCAACAAGAAAAACTGACTGCAATTGGATGAACAACAACATGTCCAGAGCCTCCAGCCAGGACAAAGAGTACAGACAGACAGATGGAGAGACAGAGAGACAGACAGATGGAGAGACAGATTCAACATGCCGCCTGCCGTGTTGGGGATTTTAGCCAGCATTAACATGAGCCAATACAAATGGCATGCCAAATTGTTGTGGATGAACAAATTTGCTGCTGCATATCAAAAAAGAGGGAGAGAAGGAGCAGGAGAGAGAGAGGGAGAAAAAGAGAGAGAGAGAGAGAGCAATAAAAATGTAGTGGAGCCCAAAGCGGAATGCGATTTGGCGGGGCATTTGTTTTAAATTACCCTGGCGTGTAAGTGATGAACAAGTAAATAGTCCCGACATAAAAACAACAACAATTGCAACAACAACAGCAACAACAACAACAACAAACTCGACCAGTGGCAAGTGGCAAGTGAATCCCAAAACTAAAGTAGAGCATTGACTTGAACTCGAGATGATTGGATTTTGCTTTTGGTTTAGGTTTCGGTTTCAGTTTTTGGGTTTCATTTGGTTTGAGGGATTAGGACGGGCCATAAAACAATTGTGGTTATTGTCTTTAACAAAATCACATATGGGATTTACAGTGGCTTTGGCTAAACGGCATAAAAACAGCAAAGAACAGGCCCTCAAGATTAAATATCCTTAACAGCAATATTAAGAAAATTGTTCTCACTGAACGAGAAAGGCTAACAAAAAAGTAGTTGTAGTTTGAATACATGCAAATAACTTCAAACTTAAGTCTATTAAGAGGCTTACTCAAAGTTATTTGGTAGTAAGATGTATTTAAAATAATACTTTACTTATTTAAATATTTTTTACTTATTTAATATTATTATAGGGAAAAAGCAAAAAACATCTCAAAACAACAAGCAAACAGTTTTTTAGTTCATTATAAACTCTTCCATTATATTTATATTTAAATTTAAGCAAACAAAAGAAAGCAACAGCTAATAAATCAAAAATCATTGACTATAAAAACGCATTAATAAAAATTAAATAACCTAATTAAATTTCAACACAAAATCAAACTCATTTCTTGCCTCAAAAAAAATCATTAAAATTCCAAGTAAAAGTCACAAAGAAAGGTAATTAAATTGAGCCCATTTTCCAGTTTAAGTCTAAGTAAGAGTAAACATAAAAAATACAAGTATGCATACGTATACTTGAGTTGTATTCAGTCTCTCCTACTCACCATTTTCTGTTCACAAAATTCATCAAATACATTCACAAACACTATGAGTATTTCCATTGAAACAGTTGTCACACTTTGAAGTTCGACCGCAACATTTTGTGTCAGCTGAACAGCAAATGAATCGTGAAAATGAATACGTCGTTCAAATGTTTATACAAGCCAAAATGTTAACTCTAATGGACGTTACGAAAAGTCGATTAACAACACCATTCACAATTTCAACTGCAGTTTGTTGACAGTCCTTTTGAACAGAGAGTTGACTAGTTAACTAAACTGTTCATTAGAATTGATGTTTTAGTTGCACATTGTTTCTCTTTTTAATTCTCTCAGCATTGGTATCGAAGTGAAAATCCAGAGTGAACTTTCAGTGAATTAGAATATTCTCATTATGCACGAGCCAAAACAATGAATGTCAGCTGTAATTAAGCATATGCTTTTCTACCAACTTTCGCTATCTGTTTCCCTTTGTTCCCGTTGCCATTTCTCTCTTTCTCGCTTTAGTTGTTGGTGCTACATGTGATGTATTAATTAAGAGAGAAGTGGCAACAACGCAGCAGCAACATTTGGTGGCATTACCGGACACTGCAACAACAACAACAACTGAGAGTGGGGAACAAAACAATTTCATAGCTAAAAATGCTATTATGCGTTTGTATTAACACAGATACTCCTACTCGCACTCCAACTCCTACATGTACCAGCAGCAGGACAGTGTAACACACACACACACACACAGATACAAGCACATAGACACAGATACAGATACAGGTAACCAACATTGTAACATTAACAAGCACGTCGCATGCAAACTAACTGTGCCATTCGAGCAGAAATTTCACTGATACGAATCATATGCGGCAGCGCCGAAAACAACGCAGACCATGCCGGCGATATCCCACACACACATCTGTGCGAGGGTTGTTTAAACAGTAATGAAACAGATAACAAAGCTATGCATTGCGGTCCAAGCAGATTTGATCAAATTCGCATCTCAACAGAAATATTTAAAAATTCATAAATTATATTTGATTACCAAAAAAAAATTCGAAATCAATTGTTAACATTTTTTTTGGGGTACTAAAGTCTAAAAAATAGTACAATATTATATTATTTGTATATGTTATTTATATTAATTAACTTAAATTAAAAAATTGTATTACTAAAAAATGTTTAAAATCAATTGCTAAAATTTTTTTGGTTACTAAAGTCTAAAAATCAATACAATATTATATTATTTTGATATGTCATTTATATTAATTAACTTAAATTAAAAAAAAATTATTTTAGTATTTAAAGTTTGCAATTTCAAATTGAAAAGCTTTAAAGTTCTGTAACATCAAAAAAAAACAAATTCTTCGTAAATTTATTGCAAGAATTGGGGAAAGCCTATACACATACTCTATAGAGTAAATTCTCTAAGTCATTCTCTTAAATTCAGCTATAAGAACGTTAAGTTAAATAAAATTTGCCATTAATAGCTAATGAAAGGTATTGAAAACAATATTTGAATTCATTTAACTTATTTGCAATATTGGAAAAGACGCAGAAAAGACTTTTAAAATCATTTGGTTTGGAAGAAATCTAAGCGGTACAACTTCAAAACAATTTTTTTTTAAATAAATTCAATTTATTTGCATAGATTGATTATTTAATAATCCTACAATATTGCCCAGTAAACTTAGGCTTGTTTCACCTAAGCAACAACTTAGTTCAACTTACTAACTTAATAATTGATAATTTGCTGTAAGCCCTAGACAACATTGTTGGAATTGTTGCAGCTACCCACGTGTCTCGTACAGCGTGCGTGCAACTTCAACGTACGCTAAATAGTTTGCGAATATTAGATACAGCAGCATCCTTTGTTGCTGTTGGATTCACACACACTCACACACACACACAGACACACCCAAATATAGAGTCAAATAAATGTGAGTCCTTACGTATATGTATGTACCTGTTTTTGGGATGCTGGCAAAAGTTAGTTACGAGTACCAAACAATGATATTACGTAAAATATTTTGAAATTGCTGCTGTTACAGCAAAGTCTGTTCGCTGGGGCGATCTTTATATTGTATGTGTGTGTGTGTGTGTGCGGGGTGTGTGTGAGGTGATGGGGGGGCGTGGCAGCGTGGTCTTGGGATTGCGGCCATGTGGCATGTGACAGCAAAGCATTGCTGACTCCGCCCCTGCACCTTTCTCGTAATTGTGTGGCACATGACCTCTATCAGAGTGTGTGTGTGTATGTGTGTGTGTGTGAGTGTGTGAGTGTGTATGAGTGTGTGGCACCCTTTGGAGTCGAGTGGGTGGAGTGCAATGCCAGCAATAACCACAATTTCAGATGGAGCTTGCTAAAGGTGCCCAGGCGTCAACTTCTCCTCTCTCCTCCTCTCTCCCTATCTCTCTCCCTTCTCTCCCCTCCTCACTCATACACCCCATTTACCCCTTGGCTCTAAACGTAAGCTCATTACGTTTTGGCTTTGTTTTGGACTAATTAAATTTGAATGACTATTTTCACTTAAAAACTTTTTGCAAGCCGTGTTGTTGTTGTTTTTATTGTTTAGAGGGGGAAGCAAAAGGAGTAAAAGAGAGAGTTGCCGAGTTGAAAAACTCTTGAGTGAGATATAAACAGAAGCAACAGACCCCAAAAAACACGAGCAAGGTTAACCGAGAACAGGAAAATGCCAAAGTGTCGCATGCTTGTCACACAAAATATTAGAAATAATACTTAACCATAGAATTGCAGAGGTTTCTAGATCAAGCAGAAGAGAGAAAGAGAGAGAGAGAGAAAGAAAGGGAGGCAGGGAATTAAACACAAGGGGTTCATTGTTTATACCACTTTTTTTTTTATTTTTTTGTTGTGAGTTAACTCCCTGGCGAAGGGTTATTTTTAAATGTCAACTGTGAAATTAGCAACGGAGCAATGGCAACCGGAAACGTGCCGCAAACCGGATATAAGCAACGCTGGCTGCAACAGCAACAACAACTACGACAGCAACAACAACAGCAACATCAACAACAGTAACAATGGAAACAATTAGTTGGTATTTTTCAAAAGCTGTCATCAAATTCATTTTGTGATGTTAATACTCGTATGGAAATATTCTACGTACGTATGTAAATCCATGCAGTTTTAGACACACTCATATTGAAATCTATACGGTATTTAAAACGGAATTAAAATTAAATGCATTGCAGTCACATTCGATTTGTGTCATTTGCCATTTCGCCTTTCCCCTCATTCACCATTTGCCATTTGGCATTCGACTTTTGCCATTTTTGCAATTGCCATGTGCATTGCAGGCAGAATAAATGGTCTCTGGAATAATAGATATTAATGGATTTTGTGTCATCCAACAAACATTGAACCAATAATAATGCATATCAGTAAAAGAAAAACAACAATACATTGATTACTTTAACATGTGGAAGCTTCAATACCCTATAAATAAATGCTATCCATGTTTTCATGTAATTTAAAATGCTTTGTTATCGATTTGAAAAAAAAAAATAATTAAACTATTATATGAACAAATAAATACATATTTATATCAAAAAAATTTTAAATTTGGTTGTTTTTCACTTTTCTATTTTTTTAAAATTATACAATCAATAACGTTAAATAAAAAAGCTATTTATTTAATAGTTTCTTAGCTAATATATTATTTTGAATAACTGCAAGCAATAACTCGACTCAGCTTTTATGACGAATATTATTTATCAAGTCGGACACTTTAAATGACTTAATTGTAATACCCTGAGCGAGTGTATGTAAATAAAACAGTAACAAGCAATCGTTGCATAAATAAATAACAACATATCGATGAGCTTTGGCCCCAGGGACAACACATCCAGGGGGGGTGAAAGAAGGCGAGAGAATGTAAAAACGGAACTGAGTTTGTAATATAACAACAAATAAAAGCCGCACAAAAATATTTAATTGTGTTGAAACGAAATGAAATGTATTGAAGTCCTGTATTTGAAGTTGTTGTTGTTGTTTCTGTTGTCAGTGTTGTTGTTTTTTTTACATTTTGGTTGCATGCAAAAAGTTGGTCAAGCTTCAGCCTCAACAACCAACAACAACAACCAACAACAACCGCAGCAAACCGCTCAAATCAATTAAGCGCACAATTTCATAAATGCGCAACAAAATTTTAAGTAAATACGGGTTTAATTAAATTACGCACAACCCAGCGACTACACACTACAACTTCTTTTTTCTCTCGGTGCATATGTATATTTGTGTGTGCGTGAGAGTGTGTGTGTGTGCCAGCCGACAAATTTGTTCGAATTTTACACGGCTTAGCTCCATATAAAGCTCTCTGTTTACCCTAATTGATTGATTGATAATTTTCATACCAATTATGTAGTTATAAAACTTTCATCTGCAAGGAGGAAAATTATCATAAGCTACTCTTAAGTTATTCTTAAAATAAGCTTTTAAAATCAATTTGTAAGATTGATGTCAAGATTGATTTTAAATATGTTTTAGTATGTAAACAAATGTGAAGAAAGTGAACAGTTTTAAGAATAATAAAATTTTCAAAATTAATTAAATTAGACGTCAAACAATGATAAAATTTACATTTCGCGTGTTCCGCAAAATTATGGTTTA
The DNA here is from genome assembly GCA_037043495.1 of Drosophila recens. Lineage (NCBI taxonomy): Eukaryota > Metazoa > Arthropoda > Insecta > Diptera > Drosophilidae > Drosophila > Drosophila recens. Next base: position 101,619 of record JBAMBJ010003625.1, read on the forward strand.
TTTGAAATTTTAGAAAAAGTCTAAATGAGTAAAAATGGTAAAACTGGACAGTGATGGCCATAAATTTTCAAGCTTATAAAATTTTGATTTGATTACTTACTTAATTACTTTTTTTTTAGGAAATCAGTTGAGTTTTGATAAAGTTGGGAAAGTTTGAAGTTGCTGAAATTATTTAACAACTCTAAATTTGTCCTCATATCTGTTACTTTTTAAGTGCTGCTGACATTTTTGTCGGTTGTAGCATGTTATTAGAGCTAACCATAAGCCAAACCGTCTAAAAATAAATAGAATGCAATGATAATTGGCTGCCAAATGTAAAACTGTAGAATCATTTAACGCTGCGGGGGCTGCAGATTGTTCGAGTTTGTTTTTGACAAACTAAAACAAGTGCTCATAAATATTAAAGTGTGTGCAAACATGTAAATGTGTGTGTGTGTGTCGATGAGTGTAAAAAGTGGCGCAGTAAATGCGTATTAACAGTTTCGATGGTCTGATTAAAATGAAATATGAACATTAACCGCATTTGTTTAAATATACAACGAAACCGCAGGCAACAGTCTTTAAATACATTCACACCCACACACACACAGAAACATAATTGTGGGCGTGGTGTGTGGGCGTGGCAGTTTGCTGGTATTTAAGATGATAGACAAACTCGCATTGTACACCGTTTTTAACAAGGGAATTTAATAATGAAATTGAATTTACAATTATTTTTGTTTTGTTTACGCACACACCCCCACACACACACACAAATACACGCATACATAGATAAGTACTTGTGTACATATTAAAACAATGTGTGTGTGTATTGGTGGAAAGGGTTTTTCCGTAAATATTTGATTTGCGTTAAGCGTCAAGTTGTGAGAAACATCAAAGCAACAATGGAAAGATGAGGATAGTGGGATGGTTACTTACAAGGGGCAGTGTGAGGGGCGATGTGCTGTCTGAAATGTAATTAAATGACTCTCATGCTTATATACATACATACGCATATGTATGTCGGCCAATTACATATCAATTAATGTTGAATTAAAGCTGCAAAATTGCAACAAACCAGCAAACAAACAAACAAAGCAATCAAGTGCCTGACATCCTAGATAACTATATCAAGTGATTCAAGGCTCAATTAACGAGAACAGTAAAATCTTAAGTAATTGCAATAAAACAGACTACCTGAAGTACATATTTTATAAACTTACTCCATCGTGGAAAAATGGCGAAAGCTAAAGGAAAAGTGGCAAAGGAGAAGGCAGAAAGAAGAAGGAAAAGAAGCTCAAGCTCTTCTTGCTGTCAAGTAAATATGCCATAAAATCAGCGCCAAAGGCAGCCAAAGGCAACTGCCGCCTTCCAGGATGAAGATGAAGATGAGAGAGAACGTTGACGACGAGGTAAGTCAGTCAGTGATAGGCCAAAGAACCAAGAGGGTGGAGAAGGGGAGAGTCAACTGGGAGTCGGAGTGCCACCCTTATCGGGTGGCCCCCAAATGAAGAGCTTTCACATGTCGGGCACATAAAAATGGAACGCTGTTAAATGCACCATGGGGAATGGGGTGTCAGGGGTGCTGGTGGTGGTGTGGGTGCCACAACCACTATGTGTGGAGTGACACACAGAGGTAAATACTCTGAACTCTAATTTAAATATTACAAATATTTAACTTAAATATATTTTCCTCGAAAATTTAAATAAACAATAAAAATGTTGGATTTTCAGCTCAATTAAATAATTAAACATAGTATGCAACATATTTAATTTGAACACAATTGAATAAGGTTTTAAAATTTAGCGTTGAGGCAAATTAACGTTTGCGCTTTGAATTATTAAATATTACTTTATATTTAAATATCTAAAACTTTATTTAATGAAAATAAAAGTAATATATAAAACTTTGAATTTATTATATTACTTAATATTTAAATACTTGAAATTTAATTTAATATTTCAATATTTAAAATTTAATTTAATATTAAAATATTCAAAATAATTGAAATTTTATTTAATATTAGGTGCGCAACTAAGTTCTCGCTGTTTTTTATGAAAATACAACTTTATTCTGAAAAAATGGTTACATTTGAGTCATTGAATGTATTGCCCATCGCTGGCTACTACTTTTGCCCATCTTTCTGGCAGATCTTGTAAACCGTCGCGGTAAAACTGTCCATCTTTTGAGGCTATCCACGAATCAAGCCATTTTTGGATGTCTTCATATGTATGGAACTGCTGGTTAGCTAGTCCATGTGCCATCGATCGGAACAGGTGATAATCGGACGGCGCAATATCTGGAGAATATGGCGGGTGGGTTAAGATTTCCCATTTCAGCGTTTCAAGGTAGGTTTTTTAACGGATTTGGCAACGTGAGGCCAAATCAGAATCACTTTTTCATGGCTCTCCGCGTATTGCGACCGCTTCTCGCGCAGTGCTCGGCTCAATTGCATCAATTGAAGTCGATACCGATCCCCAGTGATGGTTTCGCTTGGTTTTAGCAGTTCATAAAAAAAATTTTTTTGGAATGAAAGAGGAAAATTAACACTTCCCGCAAATGACGATTATTCGGCACAAAATCAGACATTTTCACAAAACGAAAAGTATATGATACAAAAACAAAATCACTAATGTGTCGAAGCAGTTTGTTTACCATATGTCTAAGCTTGGTTAATAACGTTTACGTTATGTTAGAATCGACTAGCACACACTGCTGGCAGCGTCTATTGACAAACAGCGGGAACTTAGTTGCGCACCTAATATTTAAATGCTTAATATGAAGTAAATATTATTTAATATTTATAAGTTTTACTTTGGCTTTTATATTCATATTAACTCCGATTAACACTGAAAAATACTTTCTTTTGTGTTAATAAAAGGGCATTAATATGTTTAGAACTTAAATGTAAATAGTTAATTTATAATTTTTTTTTATCAGTTACGTATTTTTCTCCAAGTGTATAAAGTATTCTTAACTGTAGGCGGCAAGTCGCGCTAAAAGTTGTTTTGGTGTCGATGTCTAAAGGCAGCAAAAATTGCTTATGTTTTCATAAAATGAAGCGCAAACATTTTTTGACTGAAAAGCATAATAAAAGCAACAGCAGCAACAGGAAGTGGAGGTGGAAGGATGAGAAGAATCGCAAAAATGCTTTGCCTTGAACTCTCTCTGGCTGTAATCAGATTTTATTATAATTTTGATTTTGCTTTCTTTTCATAAATTTTATAACAAACTCTTGCTGCGAACGAGAACAAAAAACAATGCTAAGCAAAAACCACCGCCAATAATAATAATAATAATAATATTAAACATAATAACAGCAACAACAACAACAACAAGGAGAAGGAGGAAAACAACAAACAACTTTGGGTTGCTTCTTATACTTATTTTTGTCAGTCGGCAAGCAGGCGTAAAATAATAAACGCGAAATAAAGTGGGTGCCCACCAAGGAGGAAACCGCACGCCTACAAAGCACACACACGTGTCCCACATGTGTGTGTGTGAGTGTGTTTGGCACTAAGTCAGGACTATGCTTTGGATACCCAAGGAAACTCAAGCCTCATTCTTAGCCTGCTTGCCGAAGCGTTTACACTGATTTTCGCTTTCACTCAATTTTAAAGACAACTTCAAGCCGCATGGCTAACCAGAGAAAAACAATAACAACAACAACAACAATAGCAACAAGAGCAGCAGTGTTGTCTTTTTAGCTTTTATAATGGCATATTATAAAATGCAAATACTTATCATACTCGTTACCTTTTTGGTATTTTTGGTATCTTTCAAATTTCAAATATTTATTACAGTTATTATGAATTTTCTTTGTAAATTTAATAATATGCCATGGAATACATTTCAATTAAATTGTTGTCTTTTATTGTGCATTCAAGTCTAGTTTGTACTTATAAAAAATATTTATATATATTTTTTTAACATGTGCAGTAATAAATATTTTTACTTCAAATACTTAATAAACATAATATATTTAAAATAAAATTAATTTGTTTATACTTCAAATACCTAAAAAATAATATACTTATAAGAATATTTATTTATATCTTTAACATATATTATTAAGTATTTATATTTTATTTATTTAAAAAATTGTATCCTTCTCTTTGAAATCTGGCTTATTTTGATTGCCAAATTGTGACAACACTGAACAACAACAACACAAACACGAGTCTCAGCCCATTATCTTGCTCTTACATTTTTAATGAGATTAAAATAGGCTTACGCAACACGACAACAGCAACAACAACAACAAGAACAACAACTTTCTCACACCCACACATACATACTTAATGTGTGTAGGTGCGTACTTAATGGCAATTTGGGGACTTGTATTAGATACAATTTTTTAAAGAGTTGCTGCTCTTCTGCTGCTCATCTTTTGGGCCAACAAAAAGGTTAAAGAGCTTTTGTGTCCTTTTTCTGATGTGGATGCGCCGCCGTGTTTGTGTGTGTGTGTGTTTATATGTGTATGTATGTGGCAAGCCTTCTCGGCCACTCATTAATCTACGAGGCATTAATTTCTCACCGCAAAATCCAATCTAAATTGCATAAATCAACAAGCCGTAACGAAGGGTGGCGCCTCCCCAGTAATTGGGTCACTTGTATGCGAAAAAGCAGCGAACTGTTGCATGTAAACTACGAGTAAGAGCAACTCTCTACATGGGGCAAGTACGATTACGAGTGCGAGTACAAGTGCGAGTGCGAGTACAAGTGTGTGGCAGACAGCATGACACAATTTCAAGGGCTGGAAATAGCCAAAAATAGAAAAGAAACTTATCTAACATGTTTAAGAGATAGGTAGAACTTTATGTATTGAACTTACAAAAACGAAATTATGATTATAAGCCAGGTATTAAATTATTTTAAATTTAACTGAAATGTAGTAGAGCTTAAAAGTCAGCAAGAAATCTCACATATTTTGCAAGATTATAAAAAAGCCCAAAAAAATCTGCATTTCAAAATTTCTGCTTAAAATTTGTCTCCATTTGTAACCTTTTTTTTCTTTTGATTTATGCTCAATAAATTCTGTATTCAAATATTCGAAATACTCTTTTACTCTGTTTGTTTTTTTTGTTTACAATTTATGAATTTTTAAGATTTCCAACAATCTAAAAAAAAAATCAAATATTAAGTAAGCATTTCTTTAAATATTCTAGATTTTTTAAAATACAAAATAACCACTCTTAGCTATAAAATAGCCAAACTGGCAACACTGCCGCAGAGGACACTCGGCGTATGGCAAATGCGATGCAATCTAACAGCTACTTTGTCAAGCGGCAGCTGCTACAATTCCCCTTCTCGTTCCCGTTCCCTTTCCCGTTCCCGTACTCGTACTCGTAGTTGCAACAACAATCAGTTAGGATGTGGCAGTGGCAAGTCGTCGATATGCCGCTTTCGATTGTGCGCTGCCGCTCGCTGCCACAGATTTGTGCGCCCTAATTAATTAATTGAAATTCATGAATTGCACATGCGACTGACGGCTGAAGTACGACTGCGAGTTTATGCCACACACACACAGATACACACACATAGATACACACACATACATACAGCTGCTGCATCTGCGAGTTGAAGCTGCCGCCAACGATGCTGCATTTTAATTGCAATGAAAGCTCAACGGGCGGCCTGCCCCGCCCCCTTTCCCCACTCTCTCCTCTTTCTACAACAGTCATGAACATTTCAAAAACTATACTAGATATATAGATATCGCAGCATATGAAAGAAAATCTAAGCGAAAGCCGCTTAGTCACTGAGGCGAGTTTTAATTTATTAATGGGAATTTATCGAACGGCAGAAGCGACTAAAATATAGTGAGAATATTTTGAAATTTTAGCTGAAACGTGAAACAATAAAGATATATTTTCAATATGCCGAAGGTTTGATACTCTTTTAGGCCAAAGTAGTTTTTTTTTTAAGTAAAAAAATTAGAATTTTTGAGTTATTAGCTCAAAAAAAAAAATTACTCTAAATATTAATTTTAAAAGTTTTTAAAATTGATATTTATAAAGAGCCATTAAGTTGACAATTTTAAAGAAGACTTATAATATTTTAAATAATGATAATGTTTATAAATTGACTAACTAACTTAAATTATATAGTCTGAATTTTTAAAATATTAAACAATTTTAAATAAATAAATATATAACACGATACCAAATATATCAAATACACAAAGTCTATTTATGTTGTGAACAATTTCAGCCTTCTAGCTCTTACCGTCTAAACGTTTTGTTGAATTGTAGTCAACCCAATAAGTTTTCTAAACATATAACAGATGGAATTAAGTATACCCTCCGGGAGGGTATAAAAATACAAAAAGATAGAAAAGCGAGACAGTGAGACAGTGAGAAATTTGACCTACTGCGGCTCGGATTCAGATTCAATATCAATATGCGGCTTATCTGAATGCTTCGCGTAATTTGGATTATTAAGTGGCACTTAATTTAGTAGGCGTGTGCATTTTGCCTATTCCCAAATCGACAAAATATTGAAATTGACAGCCACGAATGAGCTGACGTTGAAATCCAACTCCAACTCCAAATCCAAATCCCAATCCAAAATTGAAATGGAAATTGATCAGGTTCGGCTTTTGGGTTGCTTAATTTCTTGTTTTCCATTAGATTGTTGTTGTTGCTGTTGTTGTTGTTGTCGTCTCTGTGGCCATTAGGGAAATGCGGTAGCCGAGTGTCGATCGATTAAGCAACTCATTGATATATTTGTATCACTTAAGCGAGCGAAAGGTTTTCGATAAATTCAAACTCGAAACCAGATTTAAAAAGAAGAGGCAAGCAACTGAATTCCAGTCAGGAAAAGTTGAGAAAATCACATAAATTCCTACTTAATTCTAGTTGGCTTTAACATACTTGATTTATTTGAGATAAGCTAAATGAATAACTATAACCAAATGCTAATTTTAAACCATAATTCTAAATACCTAGTTAATTAAAATAAATTCAAATTATAATTGAAATAAATTTAAAATATAATTGAAATAAGTTTAAAATATAATTGAAATAAATTAAAAATAAATATCTGTTAAAGTTCAAACTTTTATTTTTGATCTTAGCACTGAAATGCATTTAAATTATTAATAAAATTATATAGTAATTAAACCATTAAAAATCTTTCAACATTTGTCAAAATTTAATTTGTTAATTTTAAATAATTTTTTAATATTCCTTTTTATTTTCAAAATGTTTCCTTATTATTATTATTTATTTTGACGATTGCGTTTAGTCGATGTAAAAAGAACAACATATGAAACAAAATACATACATATGTATAAATAAATATTATTAAAATAATTTTTTTAATTAAAAATTGTTAAATTATTATTAAAACTATTATAATAGTTCAATATAAATATTTTTAAATATAAACTCTAAAGATAAAATGTTTCATGATGATAGAAATTCGATTGAAAAAGTTCGAAAGTTATATAAGTGCTGATAACGCCTTAAATCTCAGCAAATGTTGGCTTAATCAATGGAAAATATTTTGAAAACATTGTGGCCTCAGCTCGTCAATTCCAACTGCGTGCAACAACTGGATAAACAACAACAGACAACCGCAACAATAACAACATGAGCCAAGTTTCGAAATTCTCTCTCTCTTCGGGCATGTTAACAGTTCGAATATCGTAAGTTTCGAACTGTGGCAAGTTTAAGAGCACGCCAAGTTTAAGAGAGTGCGCCGAAAGCTGTGAGAGCGAGAGCGAAAGCGAGTTCGAAAATGCGACGGAGACGGCGTGGGATGTTGTTGCTGTTGTTGGCATGTTATTGTCATGCTCGTCGTCGTCGTCAGCGTCGCGATGTTGTTATTATAGTCGAAAGTCACGAACATTCGCACTCGTACATAAAAATCTGCAAATCGTTCTGTGTTTGCATGTGTGTGAGTGTGAGGGACTCGTGTGTCGGCATGTGCGAAATTCACAGTTGTAGATGTAGGCCAATGGGTAGTCGACTACAACGACAACAACAATAGCACAGAGGACTATAACAACAACAAGTGTACGGGTAAAACTAATACTGAGAGTGTGAGCTAGCGAGTGCGAGAGAGAGAGAGAGAGAGAGGCAGCTAACGCGGCATAGTATGCCACACAAATGTTGAATAGTTGCGGAAGGTTATGAATTTCCGTGAGAAATTACTACAAGTAATATGTGAGTGTTAAATTCACATAGGTATGTGTGTCTGTGTGTGTGTAAGTTTACGAATGTGTGTGAAGCGATTATATGTGTGTGTGTATATTTATATACGTATATGTATGTGTATGCTACTCCTGTCGCTGTTGTTGTTGCTGTTGTATTTCTAGCTGGAATTTTGAATTGGTTTAAGGATTGGGATTGGGCCTCTGTTCGCTCGTGTGTGACCACATTGGAGTTGCTTGGCATCCCTCTCCCCCTTCCCCTACCCCTCCCCCTCTCCCTGGTCATGCCCTCTCTCGCTGTCGCTCTTCTTCTGCTTTGCTGCTCACTTGCACTGTGTGGCAAACTCGTGTGTTCTCATGTGTGCATGCTGATAACAATGTTGCACTTGCTAATGCATTAATTTTAATGCATTTTCGGCTACGTTGAGCCGTTTAAATATCCGATGTTTCTGAAACACACACACACACACACACATTTACACACACTGGTGTTGCCAGCATTCAAGTCAAAATGAGCTACATTTAAAGTAAAGAAAGACTGAACTTAAATGCAATCGAAACAAAAAATAAATAAATAAAAATAAAATAAAATAAAAACTTAAAAAAGGGGCTTAAATGTTTTTATTTAATATAAAAAAATTTAAATAGCGATGAACGATTTTAATACTTAAACTCTAGCATTCAATTTGCATTTTAAACATGCCTTATTTATGGCCATAAGCTTATTTTGATTTATGTTTTTATATATCAAACAAAATTAGTTTGTGTATTTGATTTATTTTGTATTATAATTTAAGTTAAATGCTAAATAATTTCTATCTGGAAACTAATTTAAGGCGACGTTGAATATATGATATAAATTAACCAACAGCTAAAAGTCAGAAAAATCATTTTCAGCCACAAATTTGATTAAAATTTCAACATGATTATGAATAATTAAAATATTTTTGTGCCATAAATAAATTCAATTTATTTCAAATTTATGCATTTTTATTCAATTTAGCAAATACATTTAATTAAATGGAATAAACATTTAATTTTATTAATTTAATTTATTCTTAAATTATGAAATATTTTAACATTTAAAGGCAATCAAATTTGATTTCAGGAATAGCTCAAATAACATTAATTATTAATTTAATTTATTCTTAAATTATGACATATAATATATTTAAAGGCAATCAAATTTTATTTCAGGAAAAGCTTAAATAACATAGCTGATAATTTATTAATATCATATTTTTAGCATTAAATAAGCTAAAATGGCAACACTGACACACAAGTGTTCGAGTTCCAGTTACAGTTGACTTAATTATCTGAATGCCGTTGAGCTGGGCCAAAAGTCAGTGGCAAGTCACGAGTTATCCATCTTAGTTTAGTTTTTGAGGTGCCTTACATACATACATACATTTATATTTATACTTGTCCCTTATCTTATCATTGTATGCCTGTCCCTATCACTATCACTAACCATCCCATGTTGCTTTTGGCCTGATCAAAACTCTGGCCAAAGTGTCCTTCTCATCATTATCGCTTTTGTTTCAAGCTGCCGCTTTTGCGTTTGCGTTTGCCCGAGAGCAAAAGAGCTCATGGATGAATCCTTTGGTCCTTTGGCGCCGGCCTGACACTTTTCTGACATTGTGCAAATGAATAATTGTGCTTTTCTTTTGCCGGCAATGCCATCTCCCTATCTCTTTTTCCCTTCTCTCTCTCACTCTCTCTGTCTCTCTGTCACTCTCTCTCATGGCCACAGTGACAGTCACAGCCCGACCACAACAACTGCACATCCGTTCCACATCGTTCGCTCAATGTCTCATCATCATCATTATCATTGTCAACATCATCATCATCCTCACCATCATCATCATCATTAACATCATTATCATCATCGTGGCCGTCGTAGTTTGTCGTCAGCCTCGTTGCTCATTCGCAGCGCCGTTGTTGTCATCATTCTCATTCTCATTCTCATCTTCCTCCTTCTCCTCTTCATCATCCTCTTCATCCTCATCTTTATCATTCTCGTCTGGTTTCAACCGCAGCCAAACAAGCAGCTAAACAGTCGCTTAGCCAGCCTGACTACTGACCCCTTTTCAATGGCCCATCCGCTCTATATGGCTAAAAAGGGGGCGTGGCCACTGGACATTGTCTATCTCCATCTTTTACACTGAAAAATATAGTCCAACCCTATCTAAAAAATGTATTTCGGAACAATATTCAATGCTCTGTAGTATCGGATTTCTTAAACCGAGTGCAGCTTTTATTTGATGATATGAATTTTGGAATCAAATATAATATAACAATTTCAACTTTTTATTAATTTAAAAAAAAAGATTTCGATATTATATTAAGTTTATTTTTGATTGTTTATTTTTACACTTTTAGTATTTCATTTAAATTTTATCCTTTCAATATAAATTCATATTTTTATATAATTCATATAAATAATATTATGAATGTTAATTTTAAATAAAAAGTTTTTTGTTTTAAGTTTATTTTTTTTGTAACTTTTAAAAGTTATTTTGGTCAACTGGTCCTAGTTGACATTAATAAATACAAATAAATAAATTACTTTATCTATGTATTTTATATATAAAAAAAATAAAATAAATTTAAAAAAGTTAAGCACTAATTAGCAATTCCGCGTTTAAATTTGATTGAAATTAATTTCTTACATATCAGAGACTACAATCTAATTTCTGTAATATTACGCTTGAATTTTAGACTGATTTTTAAACACTTCACTTATTTTCTCTCAGTGTACACTGTTTGCCCATTCATTTTGTTTCTGTTTGCGCTTTGATTGACGGAGCTACGCTCGATGCTGCTCCTGTTCCTGCTCCTGTTTCTGTTCCTGCTCCTGTTCCTGCTCCTGTTTCTTCTCTTCTCTCTGGTCTGAAGTTGCCGTTGCCATTTGCCGTTACCGTTGCATGTCCTTGCGCTTGTCCTTAGCAATGGCGACCAAAGGCAATGGCTGAAACTGCGCTTTTGCCAGCGTTATTAATGATTTCTCCAAAGTTTTCGCTACATTTTATGCTACATCTTCTGTCCGTCTGTCCGTTCGTCTGTCCGTCTGTCTGTCCGTCCGGCTTGCTCCGGATGATACTCTTGTTGTTTATTCTTGTTACTCTCATTGCTGTTGTTGTTGCTGTTGTTGTTTACGTATTGTTGATTGTTCTTTTATCTCGTCTCTGTCAATTTCGCTGCGTTCCATTTGACTTTGGGTTTTGAATTTCCGTCAGCTCCCAATGGAACGATTCTACTCCAATTTTGTCTCCCCTCTTTCTTCCGCTCTTCCATTCTCTACTTTTTCACTCTTCCACTCTCTTTACTCAATGTCCGGATCCATTTATGACCGACGCTTTATGCTCAACTGCCGGTTTTTGGTTTTCCGAGCATTTTGCAGTTTTATGTTTTCGATTTTGTTTTTGGTTTTCGTTTTTTCTCTCTCTCTCTCTCGTTTTTCCCCCTCCCCAGATAAATACTTGTCAATCAGTTATTAATTGCTTTTCAAAATTTATTGAATTTGTGGCTGCAATTCATTCGCTTGCCAGCGCAGTTCCCAGTTCCCAGCTCCCAGCAGAGTCGCTGCCACCAACAACATTTTCATTTCATTTTCATCATCAAGCGAAAAACTCAATTCAACTCTTGCTCCGTTTTGCGTTTCATACAAACCTCAAAAGTGCACGAGCAATTGATTCCAGTCAAATGGAAAGCATACGAATATGTTATGAATCCAATTCGATACTGCTAATAAAACAACATTTAAAATTGCACCAGAAGTGATTGACTCTAAAATACTCTGCAGGCAACTCTCAGATACCCCCATCATAAATTAAAAGGTGTTTTTTAATAGTTGTTAAGACATTTAGGTGGTGATAAAAAATGCATTTATGAAAGGAGGTTGAAAACATCTAGATATTTAGTAAAGAAAAAGTTGTATAGTTTAAAAAGTTTAAAAGTGTTTGTTTATCATCCCAATTGGCATATAAAACTTCCCCATTGCGTATTTGTCGTTGTTAGATTTAATTATAATTTAAAATTTTTTTTTTTTTTTAAATATAAAGAAATGATTTTTGGGGTTTCAGGGACTTTATGTTTAAAATTATTGTAAGTTGGTAATACATAAATTAAAAATAAATGTAATAGAAGTAATAATATTGATTTATATATATTTACAAGAAAAGAATATAGAGACTAAAAAATTTCTGCCTCTAACTATTACAAGTTTTCGCCATAGAATGTATTCTAAGCCCATTTTTAAATGTAAGAAATTTAGCAAAACTAACAATAGCAATTATAATTGCTTAGTAAAGCCAACTAAATTGCTAACTAACTTGGCTGTGTCACAAACTTCTTAGACGAGCCTATTAATAGTTAATAAAGGCAGCTGAAAATGATATGAAGTTGAAATTGCAGTTGAATGTTGCATTTGACTTTCAAATTTCGTTGGTTGTTGCAACATTTTAATTGCATTTTCTTGGCTGTGACGAGACACGACGAGGCGGCTAAAAGACACTGCGACAATAACACAAAGTGGCACTTGTGAGAGTGTATGCGTGTGTGTGTGTGTGAGTGTGTGTGGCAAGCAAAAAACAAAGAGCGAGACTCGTGCATAGAGGATGCAACTGAGATGGCGCCTTTGCCACATTGAGACTGACGTACAACAGGTAACAATGTGCATAAAAGGTGTACGCGTGTGTGTGTGTGTGTGTGTTACCACATATGTACATATACATATATGAATGTGTATGCAGACAAACACAGTTTGTTAGCGTAAAACAGCGAAATGCAATTAGAAAATAGATGTGGCCAACAGAGAGAAATGCTTTTCTTTTTGTTGTCGTTGTTGCTGTTCTTTTTGTTGCTGGACAGACAGAGAGTTGTTACCTAAAACCAAGACCACACACACACACACAGCAACTATTTATACTCCCCTCAAGCCTCTTTTGCATCTTGCATCTTCCATTTTCCATCTCCATCTCCATTTCACTTTTCATTTCATTAAATGCGCTCCGATGTTTATTAAAATGCATGAAATACTTTTAAAAACAATGCATTTGTCGGGTTAGCACTTTGTTAGCTCATGATGTTTACGAGACAGCTGCAACACCAACACCAGCAACAACAACTTGAACACAAAATACAACAACAACAATTCATCTACCAGTAATTGACTTTGCCCTCTCTCTCTCCCTCTGTCTCTCGCTCTCTTTTTCTCTGAGCAGCCAATTGCTGTTATTAGAATAATACACAGAAGAAAAATAAATCATTCTTAAATTCAATGTTAAATTTACTAAATTTACCATGAATCTTTTTAGTGTTCTTAAAATATATTTTTAAAATTCAGATTTTTTTAGATAATAATTCAACATTAAAATAGAGAAATAAGAAAACTAAAATTTTGATTTAAGTACGAAATTTTTATAAGAATTCAAGTCTTCAAAACATATGCTTATGAATAATAGTACTAAAATCAAGTTTCAAGAAAATGCGAAAAAAGTTTCAAACTTTAAAATATTTACTATTATTTTTATAATTTGTGAAATTTATTTTGGTAACCTTAGTTTGCTTTTGATTCAAATTTACTTTAAATAAATACAATATTTAATTGATTTTAATGCCTAACTCCAAATTTTTGCCAGTGTAGTCATCTTGCCGGCCACAGTCTTCTTTATAGAGCTGCTCCTAGCTTGCAACTTGCAACTTCAGTCTCATTGTTGGCTTGCAACATATGCAGATGGTCACATTGCTGTTGTTGTTGTTGTTGTCGATGTTGTTGCTGTTGTTGCAGTTGCTGTTCGCGCATCTGGCAACATCTTGTTGAGCTGTCAAAATATGCTTGTTAACAACATTTGTTGCACCGCAACAACAGTAACAACTTGCCCCCCAACTAGTTGCCTATTGCCCCAACATATGCTCTTGCCCCGTCGATGCATTAGTCTAAACATGTTTACAAGACATCAGCAACTTTTTAGCCATCAGTTCAGTTCAGTTCCGTTCAGTTCAGGCTTTTACGGGTACTCGTAGTTGCCTGCTTTTCATTTAATTTCTGACAGCAACATTTTTTCATTATTTTTCCATTTTTTCTGATTCTGTTTAACTTAGTTAACAGCGACAAAAATAATCAGAAAAATTGCCGTTGTTTTTATATGCTCAATACTCATTACAAATGGGCAATGGAGGGTGTTTAAATTGCGAGAAATTGTCTATTGGATATTAGGATCTTTAAGAATAGTTTAAAAAAATAATTATTATTTTTTTCTGTTTTATGAATTCAAATGTAGCAATTGCTTATGATTTTTTTCAATTAAAAGAATTTAATAAACAATAATAAAGAATTTAAAAAAAGATTGAATTTAAAACACTTTTAATATTGGTAAGAATATAGAATAAAATTTTAAATATAATGATCAACAAAAGTAGAGTCTATTTATGCATGACTGAGTGAAATTTAATACTGAGCATCTTCTAGTCGAGCATTCTAGAAAGCAGTGATTGAGTACTATAGCTGACATGTTGTTCAACTTTATCTCGTGGTAAACTTTCCATAAATAGTCATAGCCAGTTCATGCAACAGATACGCTTGTGAGCTGCCGCCTTGGGCGTGCGTTTGTCTAATAGATCAGCAACAGCAGCAGCAGCAGCTGCAACAACAACAACAACAGCAGCAGCAGCCGCAGAATTAGCAGAAACAACGGCGACTCAAATGTGCTTTTAGGCCATTTATCATTTGGACGCCGTCTGCAATTTCAGCGACTGGGCGGCGTTCATGTTGCAGCAACAACAGCAGCAACAACAGCAGCAGCAGCAGCAACTCTGCCTCAGAGTAAGCTTGAAATTCGAGCAACGTGCGCACACAAGGTGTCTGCATTTCAACGCCTCAAACTCAAACTCATACTCATACTCATACTCCAACTCAGAGTCAGAGTCAACCTCCTCTTCAATGGAGGAGACCCCCACGGTCTTCTCTTCTTCTTGGTGAAACCTGGACTAACCGCTAATGTAGCTGACAGCATGCGGCATGTGGCATGTGGCAGGCAACGAAGCTGCGAGGCTGCGAGGCAGTTGACCAGCTTGGCTTTTGCTTCATTTACACTCAAATTATTCAGCATAAATCATTTTAATGTTGCGTGATTTTTAGACGGCCATTTAGCGGACCGTGAATGTCACTTAAAATTTGACACATTAAAAAAGGCAAACAAACGAGGGTTGCTCCAAGACTTTTCCCGCAGAGAAGTAAACACAAGGAATCGCAAAATAAGATTATAAAAAAAACAAAGCCAAAGAAAAATAAATAATACATTTGATTCTATATTTTTTGTATCGTGGAAAAGTTTCTTATTTTACTTCTTTGTGAAAAAATTCATTTAGGAGCTCTTATATTTGATCAAAATAAAAAGAAAGAAACAATAAATAAATTAAATCTTTTTTATTAAAACAAATATATTAAATATGTTAGTTACTTTTTGTTAAAAAATCAATAATAACATTTTTATATACAGAAATCACTGGTCAAAGATGCGTGAAAAACTGTTAAAAGAAAATTATTTTTAGCTTTGGAACAATTTTTAAATTTAAGAAAAAATTCCCAAATAATTAAAAAAAAATACCAACAAAAAACTCAACAAGAAAAATTCAGCAATATATTTTATTTATGTGAAAACACGGGCAACGCCGGCTCATAAGTCACCTTAAAACGTTTTTAATCTTATTCAATTAAATGTGTTAAGCTAGTTATGAATAAACATAAATATTTCGGAAATCTTTTATCAACAAATTGTGCTTATTTATGTAAATTTATTTGAATGCTTAAATGAAAAGGAAAATTTGCTTTTGAGACAATGAAAACAAGACAAAAAGTGTTGAATGCGACAGACAAATGCATATTGTAAATATTTTAGAGTTGGCCTTAAAGCGCAACATTTCATATTCAAATGATGATGATAGTGATGATGATGATGATGATGCTACGCCAGATGTTGTTGGGACAAGGGGAATGAGGCATGTGGTAGGCAGTACTTGATACATAATACGAGTGTACATTATAATTGCAGGCGAGTGTATAAACTTTTGACCGTCCTTTAAACCAGACACAAAGTTCAAATTAGTCAGATCAAAGCGAGCACATAAAATATATGTGTATAAAAAGTATATAAGATGAGTTTGTATATATATTCGTAGACACATGTGCTTTGAAGTTGATTCGAAATTCATTTAAACTTTGAGTTGGCACTCGCAGGAATCACGTCTTTTAGTTCACAGCACAAATGATACTTTGTTGTCGTTGTTGTTATGGTTGTTGTCGTTGTTGTTGGTTGCCGTGTTGTTCATGCGTTCACGTATAAAAAAAAGGAAACATTTCATTAGTATTAGCATCATAGAATGTGTTATTGTTGCCAGACAGACGTACAGTTTTATATACGACTGTCTGTCTGTCTGTCTGCCTGTCTGGCTTAATGGTCTTTGCCAACTTACGCCATCAACTTTTGGCCTGCAGCGTGCTCTTTGCAGGAAGCGCATTATGGCAGGCGGCATATGTTCCTTGTACATCGCATATTGGCTAAGTACAAAACGGCAATGGCTAAAATGCACACATTGGCCAACATTCTTGTCGGGCGTCTGGCAGCTGGGCTCTGTAACCAGACAGGGACAGAGACACAGTATTTTCAAATATATACAATATAAATGATGCATATATGTAAGATATCTGTAGCATATACACCTGGAGAAAAATGTTCTAAAATTTTCAGAATTTGTATTTAAATTTAAAATGTAGATAAAATTTAAAAGCTCAAATCGTAAGTCATTGCAGACAAACTTAACCCGATAAGCAGTTCTAAATAAAAATTGGAAAGTGTTTGACTTAAATAGTTTCATTGAATACTAAAATCAATTTAATTAAAATTTTAATACAAATAAATTCACTTAAATTTAAAACGACAAGTATTTTTATCGAATATTTAAATCAAGTTAAATAAAAATTAATTAAGGCATTTATTTTGGAACAAGTCAATTTTTTTTAAATTAAGTATGAAAAATATTTGACTTAAATAATTTTAGAGAATATTTAAATAATTATATCATTATTACTTAACGTATTTATTTTCAAATACAGGTAAATGTACTTTTGAAGGTTCTTAAAACAAATAGTGTCATTTTTATTACTTTTACTTTTGTTTCACTATGTTGATCGTACCCAAATCCGAAAATGCTAATTTTAATGCGGTCCATATTAAAATAAAATATTAATATGGCTGTTTAACTCTTGACTACTTAATTTTCTCTGAGTGTAGCATATCCGTAGCAAATATATATAACGGCTGGCTTACGTGTGTGGCACAAAGTTGGCAACAAGATGATGAGGCAGCAACAGCAGTACAACAAAATCAATCGAAATGTGTGCCGCATTTTGAATTTGAAATTCACAGTTGCCGCCAGCAATTTTGATGATGTATTAAAGTCGCGTTAAAGTCTTATACGCTTTCACAACTTCAACTGTGGAATGAGGAACTGAAACTGTAACTGAATCTAAAGCTGAAAATGAATCTGAAACTGAAGCTGAAGCTGGGCACCAGATTGTTGCTCAAGTAAACAGCTTGGACAACTCTTGATAAGCGCATAAGGCGAACGGAGGCATCGCTTATCAGTGGCGTGCAAAACAAGAGGCCGAAAAAAAATATGAGTATGTACATAATACGAGTATGTAAACAAAGGCAAATACATAAACAAGTCAACCAAGGCTACAGTCGAGCGCACGCGACAGCAAATGATACCCTGCACTAGTCTCTATAAAACATATTTTGATTATTAGATAATTGTAAATCTACATATGTACACATAGCATGATGGAAAGAATATTGAAATTTCGAGATAAATTTTGAATGAATATAGAAATCCGTTGTATTGTTAAATTTTAATACATTACTAAATAGGTATTAAGTTAATATTATTAAACTAAAAAAAGATATTTTTCAATTCCAATTTTGAAATTACAAAATAAAAGATAAGTTTCTATTAAGTTTTCTGTCACCGTTAATATCACAAATATGCAGTATACCCAGTAATTCTTTTGATAAAAACTAAAATTAAATATTTTATTTAGCTTCGTGCTATTTTATTCAGTTCCTTTTTATATATGATTTTTATGATTCTTACGAAATATTAAAAAAAGTTTGCATGAGATTAAATGTGATAAGCACTACAGTCGAACTTAACTCGAACTTCCTAACTGAAGTCTCTCTAACGAACAAAATCGAGTGGCAATACTAGGCAAATCTCTACAATTCTCCCTAACTCGAAGTCTTCCTAATCGAACTTTTCGTGATAGGTGATTGAGTTGACGTGTTAAATTTACTAAATCTTTTAGGTACTAAGTTTTACGGATCAAAACATGTATACATTTTATATACTTTTGGTACAGGGTATTAAGAACAACTACGAGGCGAATTAGCTGTGTGAATGTAGATGTGGCATCCATTCCATAAACACATGTTTAAGGCGGCGCATACCAGTATAAACCTATGCTTCTCTTCCCCTTCTTTCCCTTCCCTTCCCTTTCCTTTCCCTCTCGTACACTTTCCATTCCACTCTGGAGGCTTCTTCTGTTGGGCGTTGCCGGCAAAAGGCAAATGGAAATTTATTATACATATATGTAGATATATTGCCAAGTTGAAAATGTATTCAAAGCGTGTAGAAAGCAGCAGCTGTGCAATCGACCTGGTCTGGGGCATCTTCTGATGAAATTAGTCAAGTTATTGGCCCCTGAACAAAGACAAGTTAGAACCACGAAGACGACGCTTTAAGGGCTGATTGCTTTAATTGAAAACACCTGAGATAAAGTGCGGTGAGCAAAAATAAATAGAAAATAATCGTATGTACATATGTATGTATTCATTACCAAATGATTCGACTGCTAATTGGATTTTCAATTCTATTTATATATGCCCTTATGAAAATAAGCCAAAATCAAGCTCAAATTCAATTTCAGCCAACACACGATGCACACGCATGTATTGTGTGTGTGAGTGTGTGAGTGTGTGTGTGTGTGTAGTTTCATTGGCAAAATTTTAATAAAAATGTAAATTTGCTTTTAGTGGCCTAAGGGGTTTCTGGCACATGCGAAACCAATAAAAAGATATTGCTCGTTATGAACTTGACGGCAGTTTTCAAAACCTGTGCACTCCAAAAACTCTACAAAAAAAAAATATGAACGAAAAAAGCTGCACAAAATAGCGCAAAATAAAAAACAAGTAAAGGAAGTTTTGGTAATAACATTTCGGCTATTATTCGCCAAGTTTAAAGTTTCCGCTTGCGTTTGCTGAGTGTCATATCAATTTTCAGAGTCAATAGTTCGACTGGGAAGCGTCAAATGACCCCCAAGCTGGGCAATTGCCATCTCAAAACTGATTATCCATAAGTGGAAACACAGATACACGTATACACACAGCAGTGTGCATATGTATTTGTATAAATATGAGCTGCTGTGAAAAGTTTTACCAGCTTCTATCGTCTGCTGGGACGCAATTCGCATAAGTTTGTTTTTATTTATTTATCCGACAAATTCTTTTTAGCATGCTATTTCTTGCTTCACTTGTGAGCTTAAAGATTGATAAGCCATCAGCAAGATATTAAGAGATTATATGCTTTGATAAACATTTTAAACAAAGCATATATTGGCAATTGACCAAGTGCTCGAATAGAACAAATTAAGGCGGAACAAGTATTTAATATTGTTAATAATAACTAAAAATAAATATTAAAATAAGTATTGTTTAATTTTTATTTTTAATATAAATGATAATTATGATAAAAGTAAAAATAACGACATTATTCAAGGAAATTTTATTTATT